>PVIJ01005764.1:0-99907 GCA_004024925.1 Scalopus aquaticus | reverse complement strand
TTTTTGTTATCAGTCCTTTATCAGATGTATTGTGTGCAAAGATCTTTTCCCAGTTGGTAGGGTGTCTGTTAGTTTTGGTTAATGTCTCTTTTGCTGTACAGAAGCTTTTTATTTTGATATAATCCCATCTGTTTATATTGTCTTTCATTTCCTTTGCTTTGAGGGATGTGTCTTTCAAGATTTTGCTGAGATGTATGTCCTGTAGAGTTTTGCCTATATTTTCTTCTATACATTTTATGGTTTCAGGTCTTACATCCAGGTCTTTTATCCATTTCGAGATATCCTAAAATTTTTTAAGCCTGTTTCCCCATATGATAAATCAAGAATCCCTAATGAAAGTATTATAATGTAAATGAAGTAACAATTTATGTGAGTCCTAAAACAATAAAATTTCTCTATCCTACTAAGTTATCCAATAACTATTTCAAAATTTCTGTAGTTAATGATTTTCTTTTACTATTTGAAAAAATATTCAAAATATTAATATTTTTAAAAAATATCATGCGTTGTTTATATTTATTTTGGATTTAATACTTTTTTTTTACTTTCATTTGATTTACTGAATATGATTTACTGTGCCTATCTCTCACGTTCTTTCCAAAAGAATGCTTCTGATTTCCCAATGAAAAGAAATATTTACAAATGCCATTTTCCCTAATGTATGTCTCTGATAATAAAAACTATTTAAATATATATTTTCGTGTAGACCAAATTGATCCTGATAATATGTGCTACCTCTGACTTTTCTAAAAGACAACTAGACAAATATTAGTCTGAAAGTGCTAACTTTTTATTTATCAAATATGTTTATTTGCTTTTTCATCTGTAAATACATTTGGAATTTGGACACAGACATTCAAACATTGACGTTCTGTGGACTTTTTTTGGTTTGTGATTTGCTGTTTGTATATAGTCAGGACCATATTTAACTTTTGAGTCAGTTACATGTAACAATGACCATGGAGTCAAGAAATTATTAGGAAAATTTCTCTAGTAGTTCATAAAATTATATGTGTCTTTCTTGTGGGCATCGAGGGGTGGCAGGTTAAGTAGGTTAAAATCTGTCCAGAATGGCAATGGAGGTTGTTTAAATTGTAATTACATTTTATAGTGCAGTTGTTAAAATACACCAAACCACATTTTCAAAATTACCTTTTTCATTTATCTTAGGAACTTTGCCAAATATTTAATTTGTAAACATCTCACTTGGGTCCTTTTCCAAATATATACTTTTGAATGAATTATTTCATTTAGCCTTCATACATAAAATTGAATATCTGCAGATGACCTTTATTATCATGGAGTAAACTCTTTTTTATCGGTGATGCTTTGAGAGGTAACTTTTGTTTAAACAGATAAAATAGTTTTAATTCTTCTAAACAAAGATGACAACACTGAAGAATTTCTTGTTAAGTCTATTAAAGTTACCTTATAAAAGTTAATTCAATTTATGAAATTTAATTAACATTGAAAAAATACTGAAATAATAACATCAATGCACTTAACAATAGAAATATCAAGTAACAGATGAACAGAAAACATTAATGTGCCTTTAATATTCTTTATTTAGCCATATCTATATTAATTATATTTTAAGACTCTAGGAAGTAAACATTACATAATTTTTATTGACTCAAATAGTTGCAGTTAGTCTAACAGGGAATATTATTTGAAAATTGCTTTAGCTATGGCCTGTCTTGCTATCAAAATGAATACTTCTAAATTACACACCGCAAATTGGACAGCAGTAAAAAATATGGTTAATTTGATTAGCCACTCCTCTTTCATAGGTCAGGAAAAAGGAGATGAATGCCTGAAAGCTTTCCACCTATTTCATAAATAAAATGGCCTTCTCTGCCTCATCCTAAATATTCAATCAGAGCTCAACATCTCTCACTAGCTACTGACAAAATAGTTGAATGTGAAAACACATAGAATAATCTAAAAACAAACATTAATACCCCCCAGACCATAAATTCAAACTGTCGTAGAACATGATATATAAATAAGAAAGTGGAGCAGCTGCACTGTGTAGTGGTTAATAATGGAGGCTCAGAGTGTCTCAATCTGAATCTATAATCTGAGACACTGGAAAAACTAACCTTCTAAGTATAAGCTTCTTCTCTGAAAAGTAGGAATGATAATTACAACTACCCATTGAAGTTTTTGATAGCATAGTAGCAAATAGTGAAAACAAATGCTCTACACACAAACTATTATTTCACAAGCATTCTGTAAATTATAGTTATTATCATGGGTAAAGTAAGAAAGTTAATATAAATCAGTCAATATTCTTATAAAGTAACCATACACACACACACACACACACACACACACATACACACACACACACACACACACACACACATTCGACTCTCGAAAAGAATGTCTAGTATCTATGTAGGTAGTCTAAATAAACCAATACTTATTTAGGCTATTATAATTTAACTAGCACCAAATTCCAGTTTCTGAATATCTGGAAGAAATTTTCCCATTATTACTTGACTCCATGATCATTGTTACATGTAACTGGAGGTAAGTGAGATACACTTATGAGAGAGAAATAAAGGTGAGGTGGAAGAAAATAAAAGCCAAGGTTGCAAATGTTATCAGGGTCCCAAATACTAACCTTGACTTGTGTTTGCATTATCCTAGCTCACGGTCAGACTCAGAGTTAGTTTGAATAATTATTATTCCCTTTTACAAGTGAGGAAACTAGTTTGTAAACAAACTAGTTATACTACATCTAGTACATTATTAGCTAGTATGGACTTGGACCTCAGGTCTGTCTGCTACTGACCTGACCCATAATCTTTACAGATATATTATATGTTCTCTTGTGAAAAGAGTATCAGACATGTATTTGGATATTTTGTGATTGTAGAAATAAGAACATGCAACATTAGACAGAGAAGGGCGCCTCATAAAGGAGCAGAGGAGAAGGTGGGACAAACCTTTTCAGTTGATCACCATCCAAGGCAAAGAAGCTTTCTTTAGTGGTTTAAAGTGTTTTGGGTTTTGCATGGCATGAGCTTCATTTGCATTCCAGTTCTAACAATTCCTCGTGTGTAATATTGTTCTGCGGTGTTCACCTCTCTAAATTTTGGTTATTTTTTTCTTTAAAATAGAATTGTGGAATTGTAGAAGCTTGTAGTACTAAGTAAAATATTTTCTCTAAAGCATTTAGCACAGATTCTAATAAACAGTGGTGTGAGTGTATATTTACTATTGTTATTACATTGTTAAATTAAAAGGGTGGTCCATAGCCTGACAATGACACACACAATGAAGAACATAGGCTGTATTTAGTGAGTATAGACCAGATTTCCAGGGACAGATAAAGTCTTGAATATAAAATTAGTGTCTAAAAATTTCTCAGTCCTGGAGTCAGACCAGAACTTCAGTTCTAGCTTGCCATTACTAGCTCCGTGATCTTCCCCTTAGTCTCTTTAAGTTTTAAATTCTACACCTATAATTTATATTAATAACAGCAATAGAATTATGTGAATAGAATTGATTTTGGCTATAATATTATAATTGATAAACAGTCACTCTAAATGACACATATATTCAAATTTAATTCCTTTAGTTTATAAAGACTGATTTTACTCCTTATTAGCTTATAAAAACAAGTAGTTTTAATTGCTATAGTAAGCACTCAATATATTTAGCTATCTTAAAACCTACAGGATGAGAAATTGTACTTCTATTTTGATATATGGAAACTTAAAACAGAAGTAATTCTGTTATTTATTTTTTTATGCCCAATAACTAATAATTTAATTATTCGTCTTTTCAATTTTAGTTAAATATAAAGAAGATAAAATCTTGCTTAGGTGATGTTTATAAAATTCTGACTACATTATCTTATAGAAATGGAAAAATACAGAGTACAACTTCAAATACTAGTAGGATTTTAATGCTTTACATGAAACAAAAACACCAAAATTATTATACACTTGAGCATGCTGGTAATATTCCTTCCAGTTTTAGTTAAGACATTGTTTAACAGTAGAGTAGGAGAGTACTGGCGGTGATTTATTATAGATATCATTTTTATTTTCTGATATGGTCTGTATTGAAATTTTCCCTACTATTTCTCCCTTTATGGAAATGGTCTTTCCTCTCAGGAAAGCTATGAAGAAACTGCTGACTATTTGTCGTGTAAAATACTTATATCATTCATTCTATTGTTTATAAAAACTTTTGTACACAATCTAAAATTTAACCCCGAATTTTTACAGCAGAGAGAAGTCTTGGAAATAAAATAGAAATGAAAATATAGTATTTCCAATTAAGGGAAAAAAAATAAACATCCACCACCAAAACAGGGCTTTTTTTTTTTTATCGCCACATACAAACAGAGGGGAAGAGAGAAAGAATATATTCAATCCCCAATGAAGATAAGGATAAGAAAGTGTTATGACTTCCAACTCTCATTTGCAGTACTTCTACCTCAAAGCATCATCACATATCATAAGTTCACGTTCTGCAACAGTAATGATGCAGTTGCAAATATAATGGTAGAGGAAAGTGAGCCATATGAAAAAGCAGCAGGAAATTGTTGTGTTGAAATCTAACTTCTTTTAGGAGAAAAGATTTAATAGAGATCTCACTGTGCATAAAAACAAGTTATTTAGACAAAGGTAAATTGATATTTCAGTCAGTTCAGCGCTTTTGTAGTTTGGACATGGATATTACTTCACCTATGAATTGAGTTTGTATAGCTTCTTGGATAATGATATGTTGAGATATATGATTAAATTGAATTCATGCACTGAATCATAGTGTCCCACATAGATTTAGAAAAGTTTCACCTATTTTGGCACACATGTGGTCTGAATACATACAGAAAAATGATTAGATATTTATTTTTGTTATTATATTGTGAAATAGTTTTAAAGGAGGGACTCAGAGAAAAACAAAACAAAATGCATTGCCTTTCTCAGTTATGCCTGGATATTATTTGAACTTGGTTCTCACATCCCTTTAATTCAGATCAGGTGATAATGTGTTCCAGGATATTTTTCATCTGTTTTCTTAAGATACAGTAAATTTCAACTAAGTTATCTAATAGTGGACATTTGATTTGTTTACAAATTTGAGATTTTCTGATTATAGCAGCTATGTTTATTTATGTGCATGTTTTTGCACTGACGTAAGTTTTGATCTTTGGTAAATACGTAGGAGCCAAATGGCTAGGCCATAATGTAGGTATTTGTTTAACATTTTAAGATACCATTAAATAATATTGTAAAACTATTATATTATTTTATATTGTCACCAACAGGGTATAAGATAACCAGTTGCTCCAAATCCTTATCAACAATTTTTATTGTCTTCCTTTTTACTTTTCTCCAAGGACACATTGTGATATCTCATTGTGCTTTTAACCTGCATTTTTCTGATGATTAATAATGTTGGGCATTTTATCATATATTTTCTAAACAATTGCATATATTCTTATTTGAAGTATCTTTTAAATATTTAAACCCATTTTTAAACTGTTTGGCTTTTTTTCCATTACTACTACTATGCTCTAAAAGGTTTTCTAGATTCTGGATACAAGTTCTTTGTTAGCTTTATCATTTCAAATATTTTCTCCTATTCTGTACCTGCCTTTTCATTTTGTTAACTGTCATTCAAAGAGTAAACATCACCGATGTGAATGATGTCCAGTTTTTCAAACTGTAGGGTCATTTTAATGTCGTTGAAATTGTTTTCTTAAAACTCTGTAAATTAGTATGTACATATTCTGATTTCTCATTCAAATGTGAACTTATGCTGCTCAGATTTTCATGACACTCTGTTCTTCGAGTCATTTTCCACCTTCTTAGCTACCCTTTATCCCACAGACCCAGGGGAACACAGGACTGTTAGCAGCCAGCATGCAAATGACTCATGAATTCACAAACCTCCTAGGGAAGCATTAAGGGCAGAGAAAGTAAAATGGCCTCTTCTATTTCTTGAGGCTTTTGTCAATTTGATTAAACCTCAAAATTTTAAATGGATATAAGCAGAACAATGACCACAATTTAGAAGGGCAAGGAGGGGTGTTAGAGACATACCAAGAATGTCAGTATAATTGCATCAATACCGAAAAATAAAGAACAAGAAACAAACAAGAATAAATAGGCACAAAATAATAGCATTAAAAAGAAAGAGCATCAAATGTCCACCAACAGGGTAAGGAAAGATTTTGCTTGGTTTCAGTGTTTGTTTCAATCTAGAAAAGTATAATAATTTACATGATACATTATATTATCAAAAATTGCAGTTATAAAACATAGCCAAATAATAGTAAATACAAATGGATCAAGATTAACCATAAAAATGAAATAATTCCCATATTGGTGATTGATTAAACACTTAATAATATTCTAAATCTTCATGCAATTAACTGAACTATACAAAATATATTCATGGCTTTAAATAAAACCCTAATTTTTTGCAAAATATAAAAGAACAAATTAAAAGAAACAATGTCATCGAATTTCTTAACCTTAAATATGAGAAAATTAGTATATAGAATGACTAAAACCAAATATAATTGCATAGGTATGGCCTAACAGAACATATCATAAATATATAACAATGTTAAACACACAGTAATAATCGAGGAAATTAAAACAAAGCAAGCTTAGAATATAACTTATATTTAAAAATGTATTAGAAAGTTTATAGTATATAATATTGATAAAAAATGTGATGAAACCAGCACATTTAAATGAAGGAGATGATATTGTGGATATTTTTAGTTATTTTGAAAAGAAGTTTAGCAATATGTATATAGGAAAATCATAATGCTAATATTTTTGATACTGGAATTGATTTGAAATAAAAAATTAAATGCAGACGAGAAGGACTCCAATTTTTGTAGGCTAACATCTATAATAATAGAACAATGTCTAATAATAAATTATCTAAAAACCTAAAATAAAACTATGACTCCAGTAGTTGTTACTATTTAAAATTTGAAATGTAAGTTTAATAAAAATATTATGTAGATCTTTCAAGTAGCATATTAAGAATGTGAAGAAAGTGAAAAACTAAGAACTAATATTATAAAAGCTTCATTTTTTAAAAGTAATTTTGCTAATTGCATCTGACGATCAAACAACCATATTAAATGATCAAAAGCAATGCGCTATGTCTTAAATACAAACAGGCAGTGTTCAAACCTCAGTTTATAAACTATGTGACTTTAGGCAACTTTGTCATCGCTAAGATTCTTGGCTCTCTAATCTGTAAAAAGGAGAATGATAATTAGGGAACATAAATTTGGTAATAGAAAAAAATGATTATAAGACACTGGGATTCAAAGACATGCTTCAAAATATTCATGATATCACTAAGTGATTAGTGATATTTATGAACCAAAGTAAAATATTGCTACAGACAATTGTAATTAGATTTCTATTCTTACCATTATGCAACATAAAAGATATAGAAATATATTCTCTCTGAAGAGTAGAGTAGTAATGTCCAGGACTAAAACATTGCCTAGAATAAAATTACAATGATGGAGGTTTATGTTTACAGAAGAATAGAAATCTCTTTCATAAGTTGTTAAATGCTTAAAAGAGGCATGAATTCACACATTAATATTAGACATTTCTAAATATAAGCTTAGGATATTAAATAAGTGGTTAATAAAGAGCTATACATATCTATTTTCCTCAAAGAAATAAGTTTCTATGATTTCAAAAAATGTAATTGCACGATAATTTTAAAGTATAGTTATTTTTTTTGATATAATCTTAATATCATAATCTTTTAAAAATATCACCATAAATCCAAATAATTGGTGATAATTTTTGAACCCTAAAATAAATCCTCTCAATGATTCAATATAAGATTTATCTGAAGGAAACTAGTACAAATTAGATTTTTTTAATAAAATGACAACAGCAAAAGTAGTAAAGTTAATTAAAAAATGTCTCAAGAACAAACCTAAATGATAAGATTCAGTTAGACTGTACAAATTACATTCATATAAACATTTTTTTTAAAGATGTATTTATTTATGCATACAAGCTGGGGTACAGGCCAGAGGCATAGGGCAGCAAGAGAGTTCACCAGAGACAGAGTTGGGAGCAGAACAGGCAGATCGACAGAAATACACTGCTGAGCAGAGCAGCGGGCGAGTTAGGAGAGGTCTGCTGCGCTATGTGGGAATCTCCCCGGCAGGGCGTCGAATTCACATCCTTTCTTCTTTTCTCTCTTGATCCACAATATTCCCATTAAGGTTCTTTTACCTTAAAAGTCTACTTTGCTTTTATGCACACATGTGACCAGACCTCTTTAGTGCATGCAAGTTTGGGGGTTCTCGGGTACCCCTTGGTGGTATGCTAACATTGGTATCATCATTCTTGATTATTATTGCATGCTAAATCATGTACTATATTATTAGTACACTCTCCCTTTTAAAAACTACCTTTCATTTTATTCTAATTTTTTTTCTGTCTCTTTTTTTTTTTTTAAGACTTTTGACATTTTCATCTACCTCTCAATAATATTTCCTTTGCAAAACATAGTCTGTGGTAGTCTGGATTGATTACCATTTTGATCCACTGTGTGGTTGATAGCTTAGGATTTCTGTTCTCCTTGATTTGGGGAATTTCCTTCATCTTTAAAGTGTTGAACTCCCTGATTCCATAATTGCTTGTCTTCCTCTTTCTTAGTTCACATTCTCAGGTGAGGCAAAGATATCTGGAATAGACATAATAGGTAAATAATTTAAACCTAAAATATATAAATACTAGACCTTTATACAAGAAAACAAAGTATCAACTAATGGGTCAAATATATTTACCATACTTCATAAGAGTGGCTATTTAAAAGGGAAATAAGCATAAGAAAAGCATTAGATATCATGAAAAAGAAAACTAGTGCCAAAATGAGATAACACTGCACAGTCTTTACAATGGATACAGTTAAAAAGAATTAGAATATCAAACGCTGGCATGTATTTGGAATAATCAGAACACTCCTGTGTTCCTGGTTGATATTAAAAGTAACTTGGGGAAACTATTTGCCAGTTTCTACTAGAACTGAACATGACCTAATAATTTAACTTTTTGGTATATTTCCAGGAGAATTGAGTTCATATATCCACCAAAAGACATGTATAGAAAAGAGAATAATGACTTTTTTCATAATAGCCAAATATGGAAATCAGTCTAACTACGGAATTAATCTTTATTTTAATATGGTGGGATATCAAATAGCAATTTCTTTTTTTTTAAGTTTAATAAAACTATGCTTAGATACAACAGTGGGTTTGAATCTATTAACAAACATAATGATAAATGAAAAAAAAGCTGATCACCCCCAAAAATAAGTATATACTGCATGATTCTATTTACTTAGAGTTCAATAGCAGGCCAAACTGGGTTAAGTAAAATGTTTGCTTAGTTGAGATGAGGATTTCACAGTGTATACATATGTCAAATCAAAAATTGTATAATACATGTATGAGTGTCTGCCATTATACCAAAATAAAATGTTTAAAATATATAAAAAATACACCCAAAAGGCAATAAAAGTTTAAAAAGGGAAGATTTCTAGAGTACTAAAAACATATCTTTATCTGATGTGTGTGTGTGCGTGCATGTGACATTATAGCACAGGTTTTAAAAGATGAGGCCATAAAAGTTGGTAAGAATTGATACATGATGTGAGGAAAAAACATAAGTCAAGTAGAGCTCCTTGAGGTTTTCCCCTGAGTTACTGGGTAAATGGTCATGTCATTTATCGAAGTAGAGAATAATGGATCAGAGCAGGAATGATGAAGGAAAACATGTTTTTTTCTTAGCTTTAATTTTTTTTCAAATATGTTATTATTGAGAAACCTATTAAACTTCTAAGTGGCTAAGATGAATAAGAGATTGAATGTATGAAACTAAAATTTAGCAGAAAGGAGATAAAATTTCAGGTATCAAAGTCATATAGATAATATTTAGCATTTTAGGATTATAAGAGCTCACTTGGGAGTTTTTGTTCAAGGATTGAATGAATACCATGGCACCCCAACAGCAAAGGTTCAGAAAACCTAGTAGGATTTTTCTAATTCAAACCAGAAGGGATGGCCAAAGATATGGGGGGCGGGGGGGGGAATGAGGGGGGAAGTATGCTGTTCTATAATACAATTGATAAATTGTTTTAAAAAGGAAGTCTAGAAGCAGTACATGTCTCTTCAACTTATTTACCTCTGACCAGAACAGTTATGTCACCACAGACAATTGCAAGAGAGAAAATGCAGGGTCTTTGTGAGACTAAGGGCAAATAAACCGGTATGCTAAGAGGCCACTTTGTAGCAAACATCAAAATTCCATCAGACTCAGCTTATGTTTACCCAAACCAACTTTTCCCTTTTGTTTGCATTTCTATATTCCCCTATTACATATCATATTATTTACTGAGAGAAATTACATACTTATCTATAAAAAATGCATTTGGTGCCATTATATTCATATGTCCTAGCAAACAATAACTACAGAGTGGAGAATTTTCTGATGATATTTAATGATAATCTAAGTTTGTATACAATTTGGTTAAGTCCATCTGGAGAGATATTGTAGTTGAACCTCAGCTAACCATAATAATAAGTAGGACTATGTCACAGTTCATTTAATCTTGTTAAACACACATACACAGAGGGAGTGACTTCGCTAATAGAGATTCATTGAAAGATATAACAAAGAATTTGAAAAGAGAACCGATATCGTCTAAACATTTAAACTCCTGACTTTTCAATATTTTGTGCCCAATTAATTTTAGGTATAATAAAAGAGCAAGTCTTGGTTTTCATGTCTGATTCGGAAGAAAATCTGTATAAAAAACAATTAGAATTTCCAATAAACCATAATATAGAACTGGAAAGAACACTGAACTTAGAACCAGCTGAATAAAATGACAATTAATATGTTAGTATTTATTTTCTACTTTAATTTATATAATCAAAATTAGTACAAAATGTTTAGAAATTATTACAATATATTTTAAAAGATTCAATTTGCCAATGAAAATATTATGTTTTTAAATTTGTCAGTATTCTTGTATAAACATGTCCTTTGACTTGGAATTTTTGAATCATAATGGCATGTATATAAATGTGTGTGTTGTGTGTATATGTATCTATATATACATATATTTGCATGAGTATAGATACATAATATGTGTAACTGAATCAATATATAATATTGAAATGAATAATTGATCAAATATCATGCCATAATATTGAAATGACATGACCATTTTTGTTGAGGGGAGAGTTGTTTCTTAGTGTACCACACTATAAGAAAATTAATAATTTAAAATTTTACTAAGAAAATGAAGTTTCTTTCATTCCAGCATATATGTCCTATCAGTACTTCTGAACTTTTAAGAACTGATACTAAATTATGTGTCAGTCTTAGACTACAATTACCTATAATTCAGTCTAACTAATTTGTGTCATTTAATAAAAAAAAAATCTTTCAACAAAAATCCATTTACTGCTATTTGAAAAAGCTGAGTTATCTCCAGGTAACAGTTATTTACTGCTAAATGAAAATAATTTTGATTTTCAAAATCAATTTTCTTCAAATCTATGAATGGAGGCTTACCTGCACATCTGGTTGCTGCCAATGAAGCAGTTTTCCTCTACCTCTCAATTATGTGTACAGAGCTCAACTCCTTCATCTACTTTCCTGAAGAGTTCCACTCACTCCAAGTATTTCAAATTTTGATTTGTGTTGGGGAGAAATCTAAGATCTTCCTAAAGGCCTCTGACAAACAATGTCTCAAATTCTTTTCATTCTCTTCTCAAATGCCTCCAGTCTCCCCTGGCTCTGTACATAGCAGTTAGTTTAGAGGCTTTTTTGCCCCATTAAAATAGCAGAACTTGTCAAAATTGTTTTGTTATTCCACTTAGGCACCACATTTTACATTATACATCCAATTTGTTTAAAAATGAAAGGAACAGTTGAGAAAACCACAGCATACTGTTTTTTATTTCTTCAATTTTTAGACTTTGAATGTAGTGCTAAAAGTAGTCATTGTTAGCAAGGGTTAATATTTGCAACCCCACAAGTCTCAGAGGGAATCAAAGGCCTTGGTGATTTTGAGTGACTAGAAGAGTGATTTTGAAGTAATTTGCTGTTGGAGATCTTCACAGTTAACAACTTTCAACTGTGGACCATATTGGAAGAAACTGATCATCATTTAATGTTTTCTACACTACTACTTCATGATCCCTATCATGAGAAAGAAATTGAATAATCCTTTAAAGATTTTCAATGATAAGACTTAGAATCTTCTTTAGCTAGCCTGTAAGATTACAGAGATATTAGAGAAAATCAATGTTATATTTTTAATTTTCAAAAAGCTTATCACAATTATTTTAATTGATAAATATGTTGTTCTGAATGAAAAAATCTCTATATTTGAGGAAATGGCTTTGTTTTCTTCCTTTCTTTGAATTTTAACTCACTATCTGGAATAAAGCAGAGTTGGCAAAATTAATATAGAACAGTTTAATTTGTTTCACTTCTCAAGAAGTAAGTAATGGAAAGCTTCCATAATTTTGAAGTGAGTGAATTATGGATTTGCTATGACAGGCATAATGACTCACTGTTCAGAACATCTAAAGTCCAGGTTTCTCTTGGCTTACTTTACTTGGTGTAAAAGTTGTAAGATGTAAGTCACTAAAACAAACTTTTCCTATTTTACTGCTGAAGTAGCCAAGGATCCGGTTCTAAAAGATAAACTATAAACAGAAATCCCTTGGTGGAACTACAGTAAAGCAAACACTTAAAAGGTGAATGGAACCAGTAGAAATACTTCTACAACCTCCTAATCCCTATTTATCCTTCCCATATTTTGTAGCCTGGATTAGAGATCTGATCACTGGAAGTAGAGTGACCATTTTTGAACTATAAACTTTGAAGTCACAGGGCAAAAGTAGCAGAGTGGGAAGGGACAAGTTTGTGTATTCTAAGAACTTAAACCATTATACTAATATCAACTTTTCTACATCTGTTTTCATTGTTTTTGATGTAGATCCTTTATTTATTTAAGATGATTTAAATTTTATTTTGCTTGCATTGGAATGAAATCTAATTTATTTATTGTTTTTAGCATTCTTCACAAATTTTGTGTGTGAATGTATGTGTTCATACCTATGTGTGTTTACACAATGTATGCGGTTGCTATAGAAAAATAAGTTATAAAATTAGGCAAGAAAGCATTTTGCATTAAATCTTTTTATAACTCCCTGAAAAGGAAAGTCACGGGGAAATATTTTATCTGTAAATCATAAAAAAATAAATGAACATTCAAATTGAAGTTATCTGCAAAGACAAATATTTCCGTCATTCACAGTTCCCTGAGCCTGAATTCCTTCACCCAAAACCATAGTGCTCTAATAAAATATAACACCCTGCCCTACACAGTAATGAACACTATTATTCTATGAGCATGACCTACATGTCTGACTGTGAGTTCAGTACCCACAGGACATGCACTAGTATGAATTGAGTTCAACAAAATTTAGTAAATGATTTTATTTCCATTTCATCTGTTATTGTATGTAGAACTAAACCTAGAGTCTTACAACCATTTACATTTATTCAGATCATTTAGTGAGAAATGTCTAGAAAGTATAATTTATGATTTAGCTGTGGTGATTACTAAGGCAGTTAGCTTTTAAATCCTTAGAGAATTATGTATTTGAACCCTAAAGTTATCTTGAAATAAAGCGTGCCTTATATTGCTAGTTATGTTACAACTATTTTAAGGACTTCCTCATTTCTTAGTAAACAAACAAAAAGCACTATCAAATCAAATTTTATTAATTCCAATGTCACTCATATTAGATAATTTTTTCTAATATGTGTTGGAAATGCTGTTAAATATTTTACTTGCAGTTTAATTATTAAAATTACTTAGATGAAGCTCACAGATTTTAAATATTTTCTCCAGCTAATAATGACTAATAAGAGACTAATCCAGAAGCAACTTTCTTAAACTCTACACTGCAACAGCTCTATCTTGCAAAAATTGCTTTCCCCCTTCCATAGGTAGTGACATATTTTATCATTGCTATATTTCACAGGGACTATGTTCTGTTTTGTCAATGATTCTATTAAAACAGTTTTAGTGCTTTAGAGAAATATTAAATTCTTCTCTGAAATGTTTCCATCCAATTTGAAGTTTTACAAAAGAGGGTGCTTTTACCTATTTCCTGTTGCTGTTCTGATGCTAAAACAGGCTTGTCAAGAATTGTCTAATCACTGAAATCATTTGTGGCAACCGAGAGTGTGCATTAAATAAATTAAAGTATGATAGCCCTAGCAATTTAAGGCCTTTCTCCTAACATGCTATTGAAGGTTTAGACTTTCGCATTTTATAACAATATAGTGTTCTTTGAAATTTGTCAATTTTTGCTGCTCTCCTGGTAACATCTTATTTACAAATTAAATTATTGACAGGTTTTGTGTAATGTTTCTTGAAATATTTCGTATTTTGAAATTGGTGGCAGTGAATTTGCTGAGGCTAGAGAAAACAAATGCAAAAGACTTATAAATCAGAGACCCTTATTTATCATTCAAGAAGTCAAGATCCATGTTTTTTGTTTGTTTGTTTGTTTTTGTTTATTTGTTTTGTTTTGTTTTGTTTTGTGTTTGGGAGGAAATTAATGCATTCTGGTAATTTAAATTTTTTTAACTGTTCCAAACATGCCTTTATGTTTCTTTTTTCCACAGATAAAACCAGCTAAGTTATTTTCTTATAATTTTGAAATAACATTCTTGAGTCTTAGAATAACAGTTTCAAAAATGCTGAAGTACAAAAACTAGATGTGGGTTAAAATAATAATAGTTATTTGGGTGTACCCATATATATTGCTATTTTCAAGTTTATAGTCAATATATAGATAATACATGTATACCCATGTATGTTTGTATATATGTATGTACAAATACATACCCAAGAAACACATACTATTTATTTCATTTGAAATTATATGCAAGGGGTGAAATAGAAGTTACTTTACAAGACAAAAATTCTGCAAATCTTGTAGTTCTCTCTGATCCGTTATTTAGTCATCCAACTGTCTGTCTTCCCCATCCACCTTGATTTTTCAATGAAATTTTATTTATTTTTCATATATAGAGAGCAGATCCTCAATTCCTATTGTTTCATTCAAAATCACTTTATTATAACATTGATGAGAAAGATACATTGATTTCCACAGGGGCCACTGTCTATGTTTGCCTGTGTGTCATTTTGCATATTTTCTCCCGCATGTCAGTATGTGTTATCTCTGCATATTCTCATTTCCTCCCACATCTCAAAGGTGTACACATGAGATTGCTACCATGTCTACATTTGCCTAGTGTGCATGAGTGTGAGTATGTGTGAGTGTTCTCTGCAAAGGAAGGACATCCTATTCAGGGTTGGTTCCTTCCTTGCCCTTAGGTGTTGGAATAAATGATAGTTATCTTTTATAACTGGAAAATAAGCAAAATACATTCTCTACTTCTAAAGAGTACCCCTTAGGAATGATACAGTATCCATTTTTAGCATTATCTCCTCAGTCACGTGTCTATTCCAAATGAAACTGCCTTTTGATATCCAACATCCATTAGATGTAATGACTAATTTGATGATCATTTTACACTTCCCAGCAGCAAATAAATATATTGTAGAGAATATAAGCAAACATAAGTGGCCTAAATTTTCAACTCTATTTCTCAAAACAAGATCATTTTTAGAGATCAAACCCATAAATCAACATGTAGTCACTTTTAAAGGGTGATATTTCTCACATTAGCTTTACTGGCCTATAAGTCCTGTATGTCACAGTTCTGCATTCTTCCTTTGTTTTGGGCCTTATGTGATTCTCACATTTTTCACTCTTCTGCCTCATAAACTCCAGCAGATTGGATTATAAATACTAAACTACTGGGATCTGCTGGCAGGTTCTGAAGTCTCTGCCCACTTTTGGGTTTCAGACTATTTCTTTTTCGTGGATTTCAAATCTGGTCTTGTCCTTTTCCACTGCAGGCTGCAGGCAAAGTCTCTGGCACTCACTAACCTTTGCATTTTCTTTCTCAGTTTTCCTCAGTGTGGGAAAGGGAGTGAGTAAATCCAGTAAAAGGGAAAAATTGCCTGGCAAAGGAGAGAATTGGACTTGTAGTGATGAACTGAATGTAGTTTATACAGATGTTATATAATTTATACAGATGTTGATTTATCATGATGCATACTTGAAAGATATATAATTTTATAATGCAATGTTAATTCAATAAAAAGTAAAAAAAAAAGAAAAGAAAACACAAGAATTAGAGAGAAATGTAGGGACTTCTACTGGAAGAATATTCTTAACTTTGAAATAGCCCAGTCATCGTAATTTGGCAAGATATTCTTTTAGTGATTGGATTTAAGACTTTAAACAAACACACACACAAAAACAGAAGTTAGAGCATGGAAGGGAACTAGACATTAATTAATCAGCTTTATCAGTAATAGTATAATGTGAAAAATGGAGCATTTTGATATTTATTCCCTCTGTGACTATCTGTGAGATCATGAGAATGTCATTAGTATTCACTATACCGCTATCTTACTAGTTAAAAACAAAGTTTACAAATAAATGTACTAGACTATTTCTTCAGATCTGTTATTATGTTAAACTACTTACATTTAGTAAAAAATGGATAATGGTGTGACTGAAAATAGCAGGAAGTCTCTTGCCTTCAAGAAGAATGTAGTAAGCAAATCCCACCTTACTATTAAATAAGTGGATCAAGTGCAAAGTCATGTTATGGTGACTTTGTAATAGAGAAATTCCTTAAAAAAATTTGATTAAGCAAATTTGTTTTTTAATGTTTCTGAGCATCTTTTCAATGGTTTCCTTACCAGATGACACTATAATTTTTTGTTTGCATTTTAAAAGCCTTTCAGCTAATAAGCATTATAATATTGTGTCGAGAAACCAACTTGTCTGAAATAATAACTTGCATATATGTGGCATGTAATCACTAATACTGTGTTATTGCATTTTAATATGGTTTTATCACCATTGGCTGATAAGAAATCTCAGAATAGGAACATCAGTAGTATAAACATGCTTCTGTTGCTTTTGAAGGTCAGATCTGAAAAAGAATTCAAGGTCTTACAACAACTGCAGTTAATGTTTCTCTTTCTTATATAGCATGTTGCCTCCAGATTCAGTGTGTCTTTGGGCTGTGATGCAAGCAAGATGGATCCATGAACCATATAAATGTAGGGCCTTTACAGAGATAAAAGGGAATGAGATTCAGTGAATTTTGTGATGGCTTGGGGAAATACAAAATAGCATTTACAGCTACTCTTAGAATCCCTAAAGGACAAGAAAAAAAGAGTATAGGATCTCAGTTTGGGAATTACACACATCCATTCCATTGTTGCTGTTGTTCAAACAGCTCTTTATTTAAGGACAAATAACTGCATTTATATACCATCCATATGTATAAATATTAATTTGCCTTTTTTTCCATTTTTAATGGGGCTGGTTACAAACTGTCAAACAAAAATGAAAAAACTTTTTTTGGAGACATAACTTTTGTAGTTCAGGGTAATCCTCCAGAAGTCCTTCTTCTTTGAGTCATATAAGAAAAGTTATAAAGAAATTGAAAAAGGATTATTAGAAATTCTAAAATTAAAAAGTGAATGCACTTAGCCCCACTGTCTCTGTATGTAGTCTAATAACTGGGGAAGGAGGAGGCATTATGTTAGACCTAGTTATTTATTTATTCATTGTTTAAAGATTTACTTTATTTATTTATGAATACAAGAAATGGGATCTAGGCCAGAGCTGTGGGAGGTGAGAGGATTCATCAGAGACAGAGTGGGGAGCAGAACAGGCAGATCTACTGAAATACACTGCTGAGGGGAGCAGTGGGCGAGACAGGAGATGTAGGCTGCGCCATGTGGGTCAGCTCTATGTCTGGGAATTGAACTCATGCTGCAGTGGCTGGTGATAGCTTGATAGCGCTGAGACTTTTAACTCCTGCGCCACCAGGCAGGCCCATGGACCAAGTTAATTTTAACACTCTTCACATCTCATAATTTAAGATATAGATGGATGGATATAAGTATGTGTTTGTGTTGTTTGTGCATCTGGGTGTGTATCTCCCCTTACCAACATTTAAAATTAAACTAATTCTTAATTGAAAAGACAAAAAAATCGGGCCTCCCTAATGGCGCAAAGGGTTAGCACAGCGCTGTGGAGCTGTGGCGGCTTGAGCAGGAGTTCCATTCCCAGCGAGGGAGAATCCCACATGGCAGGCAGACCTCTCCTGCCTCACCCGCTGCTCCCCTCAGCAGTGTATTTCAGTAGATCTGCCTGCTCTGCTCCCTCCCCACTTTGTCTCTGGTGAACCCTCTCACCACCTCACACCTCTGGCTTGCACCCCAGTTTGTATGCAAAAAAATAAATCTTTAAAAAAAAGAAAAGACAAAAAATCCAGAGTAAAACAAAATGTGAATTTTAATTATTTTCTCATCAGTGTATTTGATTGTTTTTATTCATCAAATATTTATCAAATATTTACTATCTGCCAGATTTAGCCTACATTATTGTTTTGATTATAGTGGAGAATTAGACAAGGTCACTACTATCATTTAGTCTTACAGGGGAAAAACACTAATGAAATAATCACACATTTATATATAAAATTGCAAATGAGGGATAAAATTACATTAAACAGAATTACCATAAACTTAAAGAAAAAGATTCAGATAGGTAGTGCTGTTTGCTCACAAATGTAACTTTAGTGTAGTGTTTAATTTCATAATCACGTAGTGATATATAATTAAGAGTCTTAAAAAATCGGAGTGGGAAAGAAAAGCAATTTTCTGTTTAATGCAGACTAGAAAAGACAGAGAAAGATACACCATCCTCTCTAATAATATCAGGAAAAGAATACCTTGCACCAAGGCTATATTATGATATATGAAAGGCTTCTTAAATTAAGCTCGAAAAATTTTTTAAAGTGTTTTTTATTGTAATTTATTTTCTTTTCACCTTGGCCTGAAAATAATGTAGCAAATGAAACCCAAAGACATGTATCAACCCATAACCCAAGACAAAGATGTTACAATTATCTAGGAAAATAAATTGAGACATAGTGGTTAGACTTTTTAATAACTATTTTAGTCAGATCTTGAAATATCTTTAATAGCTTCACTTAGGCATGGCCAGAAATGGTCTTTGGATTAATGATGTTCCTGATGTTCCTTGATGTTTCTTACTCCTTGAATTAATGAGATGGAACAAAGTGCTGGAGTCAGCAGCAGAAGTAAATATTGTACATCATTTCAAGAGAAAACTCCACAAGTTTTCTCATAAAGAGGGAATGCAGCAAAGTTATTGTAACCATCTTTTGTTATGCTATTGTAGTTTGTGGAAGTTTAGAAAATTAGATAACTTTAGTTTATATTTCAACAATCAAGGCATTGGTTATTTTATTCATCATCATTACTATGCATATTCTTTTCAAAAAATATTTATTTTTATTTATGCATACAAGAACTGGGGTACAGGTCAGAGGTGCAGAGGTCGGGGGATTGGAGGGTGGTGGTGAGAGGATTCACCAGAAAAAGAGTGGGGAGCAGAACAGGCGGATCTACTGAAATACACAGCTGAAGGGAGCAGTGGGGAAGATAGGAGAGGTCTGCTGTGCCATATGTGGGTTAATATCCTGCCTGGGGATCAATCTCATGCTGCAGTGGCTGCTGATAGCTTGAAAGTGCTGATTTTAATCCCTGCGCCACCAGGGAGGCCCCTACTTGTATATTCTAGTGGGTTTTTTTGTTTTATCAATTAGAATCCTCATTTTTTCTTATAGTCAGATGTAAAATTTTAAATATGAACAAAATAGTCTTCAGAGACACATGTGTCATCATAGTTGCATTAAATGGTAAAAACCCAGTGGTATCTTGTTTAATAAAATTGTGTGTCTCTGTGGAATTGCATTTGATGGAATCATATTTGGATATACATTTTGTGATCTTAAGGCTAACTCTGCCTTGGTTATAGTATTTCTGCAATTAAATTCAGTTAATTGATAGAACAAAGAAAGCCTTGAGTACTATAAAACAAAACTTACGTCACAGCATATAATTGGTGATAAAATTTAGAATTTTTTTTTCACTTGGGCCACTTTGGTAAATAGCTTTTTCTCTTCTAAAATGTGTATTTAAAAAACACTGAAGGTGATCATTTCTTAACCATTGTGAGAATATTTTAGAAATATTCATAGCTGTAAAAGGCACATGGAATATTCAGAGGTATAAAGTTGTCTTTGGCATAAAATGGGATTATTTTAGTCTTGACATATTCTTTCCTATAATATGGAACTGGAGCAGAATATATTACAACTCTAGTTCCATTAGCATAGTTTGAAGAATATGTACTGGAAAAATATGCACAAATCAAAAATTGGCCAGCTGATCAATAAATTATTTCTATTTTCATCCTGGGCATACAGATAACATTCTCCAGCTTCCTTGCAGGTAGAATCATGTGACTGAGTGCTGGCTAATAAAATGTGACATATACCTGATCTAAAGCTATCATAGAAAATGTTCACGTAATCCTCCAAACTTTTTCTCTTTATTCCTGCAAGATACATACTGAAGATGCAGCAGAATTCGCCTGGATTTTAGGGAGAGAGTCCTTTAACAGGACAATCCAGGGATCTCGGATGACAACATGGGGCCAAGCAGTCATCCCTCCTCTACCCACTGATTTGCATTAAACTGTGAAGTGAGCATGAAGTAAAATTTTGTTCTCGTAAGTCATTGCTATTTTGCAATTTTTTACTGCCGATTAAGTTAGTTGTACTAACAAATACCATAAAGAATTTAATTATTATTTTTTTTAAATTTATTTATTTATACATAGAAGCTGGGGTACAGACCAGAGGTGTGGGGCGGCGAGAGGGTTCACCAGGGACAGAGCGGGGACCAGAACAGGCAGATCAGAAATACACTGCTGAGGGGAGCAGCGGGCGAGGCAGGAGAGGTCTGCCACACCATGTGGGATTCTCCCCAGCCGGGCGTCGAACTCGCATCACCGCTGCCGACAGCTCCACCGCGCAGCGCTTAACCGCTGCGCCACCAGGGAGGCCCAAGAATTTAAATAGATCTGCTCAGGTCACAAGTGATGAGAAAAATAAGCACTCAGGGATTATGCTTACATTTCTCTTCTCCACTGGTTCATTGTGGCAATTGCTGCTAAATGAATTCCATTTTTCCCCATTTCCCTTAGTAATATAAGCTCATGCTAAATGTTATCTAGCAATTGTTGCATAGGAAAAATAATTTTTCCCAGCATTCTTTGTAGTTATCAGTGTCAATGAGTCTAATTGTCTGCAAATTGATTTTGTACCAAAAACACAAGTCTACTTCCAGCTGTTCTTGAACACCTTTACTGCATTTCTTTTTTCTATAGACTGATCATAGGTATGTCAGTGAATCATCTTCTACCATGTAGAGAGTGTATCCTAGTGAATGAAATGGAACAATAAAATGGAAGTACTTTTTGTTCTTGCATGGTCTACATATTATGGGAGGGAAACAAATTTCCATTTCATTCGTGCCACAGTATATTTTTACCTCATCAGTATGGAAACTGTATCTTAACAAATAAGAATATTTTATAAATTTAGACAGTATACTTCATTTACTTAATCCTGAATTTGTATGAGCAAATTCTCATATGAACTGGCTGAGTTTATCCTGCTATACTCAATTTTTCCTAAACCCTGTTGTCCACTCTCTTTGGCATTCTTTCTAATTATTTTACTTAATATATTGAAAAGAAAAATGGCCAACTTCTCTCTTATGTTACAAAACAGGAAACGTTTTCTTAACATCTGTGTTTTTCCCCTACTGTCCTGTGCAATCGTCCATTATTTATTTATCCCTCTTCCAATTTATTACATTAAAAAAAATCTATCTTTAGTTATTACAAGAATTTTTTTTAACTCCGTAGTTACACTGCAATACTCAAAAAAAAAAAACTGCAAAGGGAATAATTGAAGTACTGCCTAATTTTGTTTTTAGTAGTCATGCAAGTAATATATAAAGAAAAAATGCAATTATAAACAAAGATTGTACAGTATAAAAAAAGAGATGTTCAGAAAACAGACAATTTCTGTAAATAATGAGTACCCTCAACTTTCCTGGCATAGAATGATATGCAAAGGTCTATAAGTTTTCTACATATTAGCAACAATCAATTGGGATGTAAAATTTTTAATTTAAACATTTATAATACCACCCAAAATTAAATACTTAAATATAAAGCTAACAAAATAACCCAGAATCTCTATGTATAAGTGACAAAACTTTGATGAAAGAAACCAAAGGGTAAACAAATAAATGGAGTGATAGCATGTGCCATTAACAATACTATGTATTGTGCATAGACAACACAATATTTTTTTTTAGTATTTACAACTTATAATTTTAAATGGATATTATTCAAAGTAAAAAACTATTTCATAAACATCAAAGCTTATTATACAAAATTGGTATCCATTAATAGCTTTTTCTTAGTTTCTGTATGTGAATAATCAAAGAACCAATTATTTTGTCCCTATTCTGCAAAGCAAAATAGCAATGCAATTGACTTCAAGTTCGTTTTTTTTTTTTTTAAATCACTCAAATAATAGAGAGTAACTCTAGTGCTTTTGGAGAATTACAAGAATACAAAAGAAAAATTTTCAATATTTGCCTTTTTACTATTAGAGATTTCTGACATTAAAAATCATTTTTTTTTCTTTTTAACTCACCCATGCGAAAATAATTATCTACAGAAAATAATGAGAAATTTTTATCATGCAGGCAGGGTTCAGTTTCAGATAATATAATTCAGTCTTGCTGCCTTTTTTTTTTTTTTTAAGATTTATTTATTTATGCATACAAGCTGGGGTACAGGCCAGAGACGTGGGGCGTCAAGAGGGTTCACCAGAGGCAGAGTGGGGAGCAGAACAGGCAGATCAACAGAAATACACTGCTGAGGGGAGCAGCAGGAGAGGCAGGAGAGGTCTGCCTTGCCATGTGGGAATCTCCCCTGCCAGGTGTTGACCTCCAGTCCCCGCTGCCAAACAGCTCCACCAGGGAGGTTCTTTGCTGACTTTTTAAAAAATATTAACATTTATTTATACATTTTTCACATCATTTCATTTTTGTACAATATTTGCTTTCTCCTCTCAAGTGTAGTCCCTGTATAATTCCCACCACCAGTTCACCCGTGCGCAATTACCATAGCCCATTGTGCTCTTCCCTCCCCTGTTTAGATCCCTCCCTCTCCCTCGCCCGGTAGAATGCTTGCTGATTTTATAGAAAGGGTTTTAATCTAAAATACTTTTTAGATTGCACACCCAAATGATAAATTGTCTAAAGGGACAGATTTTGGGGTGAAAGATTCTAGAGACAAGCAAGTAACATAGGTTTAGTCAAGAAACTACTGTTTATGAAACTAGAGCCCCGAAGCTAGTGGCCTCGGGATAAGACTGGAAATTTTCCTAGCCGCTTAGGTAGCGGGAGCCATTGGAAAAGCGGTGGCAGTTTTCCCCTGGCCTCAGTGCAGACAGCAGCAGGCAACGGGCCTTTTACCACCCACTACCAATGGCCCCATTGAGGTTCAGGCTGCCGGCAGAGGTCAGCATTAGCGGTGGGCCGCAGTGGTTTCCTACCACACCACCCCAGAGCATGCAGCCCCTGGTTCAGGCTTCGGGGAGGAGCAGGGGCCCACTGGGCGGGCTCTAGTGTGTGGTTCCAGCTGCAGGCAATAGAGAGGCCCGAGGATTTGTATCTGATCCTGGAATGCACATCAGTTGTGAGCTGTCAGCTGATTGCTGCTAAATGGTCCAATCAGGCATGGAATTGAAAACAGTCCAATCAAATTTGTAGGGGGGAAGGGGGCGTGGGAAATTGTGTAGGAGTAGATAAGGCAGGGCAGGCGCCTGCTTGGGGCTGTCTGGCTTGGCTCCCCACCTCAGAAGGAAGCGTTCCTGGACTCCGAAGGAGAAAGTAGAGGGAAGGACAGCTGACCTCTGAAGAAAGAAGAGAAGCCAAAAAGATTTGCAGAGGCCGGGCCAGCTGCACCTGCCCTCCGGCTCTGCCTCTTACACTACCCGAAAGGAGCACTAAAGGCCTTGGGTCTGGTGTATCAAAGAGCAATTTGTGATTGTTGTCGGCCAACAACTCACAAAGTGTTGTTGACATGGTGTTTCTGATACCACTGCCACCTTGTAGTGACCAGCCCTGTTGATGGGTGACTGACACACTGTGTCTGGGTTAAATTTTGAGCGCTGTTAGTCATCCAGTACTGCTTTCCAGTGCTGCTGCCTGCATGGCTGGCCCGTCTGGGCCTCCATCCCGACCTTCAGACTCTGGCTGCCGGGCGCTGCGGCGTCATCTCCGGGCCCCACGTGTGAGCGCCTCCTGCCGCGGTGAGTTGGATCCTGCCCCACTCCTTGCCAGTTGCAGGTGCTCCAGGCCATCCTTTGCATAAAGCACCATCTTGGATGAATGGCCTGTTGTTTAGTTAGGGCTTCTGGACACAGTGGACACACTCTAGGGTGAGATAGCCTGCCACCTGTGTTTTAGAAACTTTTGTTTTCTCTGTTAGATAAACCCTATTGTTCCCTGAACAATCTTGCAATTATATGTGAATGAAGAACCCACAGACAGTGTCTTGTCCTTCACTGTCTTTTGATGTTCTAGCACCCCCTAGACCCCCTGTCACAACTCTATTTCAATTAGGAAGCCATTTTTACCAGGGCTAATGACAAAGCTAAACTGTGCCCTGATTGAAGAGCTGCCACTATGATTTCTGACTATAAAATCATGCTGGTGTAGCTACTACTCTTGGCAGCATAAGAAATGTTTATTACCCAGGCCTGCCTCCTAACTTACTATGGCAGGCAGAATGACAAGTTCCAAATATGCACACACTCTTATTTTGGGAACTGTGACTATGTTACCTAAAATGGGAAAAACACTTTGCAGATTGTGAGTAAGGGTACAGATTTTGAGATGGGTAGATTATCCTCATTACTGAGGCATCCCAGTTTTATGTATTCACATTGTAATGACCTTGACTGACCAGGGAGAGGATGGCAGTTGATAGATACTTGTTTAAAGGAGCCAATGCTCACAAAGACTTGATGACCAAATGCTACAAGGAAAGATAAAAACCTTATTGTGTGAGAGGCAAAGCCCAAGTTATAATTAGCAGGCAGCCCTGATCACACCTTTGAAAGCGGTATAAATATAGCAGCCAAATTAAGTCTATTGGAAATGCTTTTTTTTTTTAATATTTATTTGTACATGCAAGCTGGGGAACAGACCAGAGGTGTGGGGCGGCGAGAGGGTTCACCAGAGATGGAGTGGGGAGCAGAACAGGCAGATCAGAAGTACACTGCTGAGGGGAGCAGCGGGCGAGGCAGGAGAGGTCTGCCGCACCATGTGGGATCTCCCTGGCCAGGCGTCGAACTCGCATCACCGCTGCCAACAGCTCCACAGCGCAGCGCTCAACCGCTGCACGACCAAGGAGGCCTATTGGAAATGCTTTGTACTCCATGCCTCTGAGGTCTCCAAAGCCTTCTCCAGATTTAGTATCTGTCCGGGAGACCTTGCCAAGAAAAACAGCACCCCATCCGGAATGAGCTGATGCTATGAGGGGATTTCTGGACCCTGCATGCCTTCACTCTCATTTGCTTAGTTGCTTCAATCTTGTCTTAATGGTTTGCATCCTCCCCCTCTCTACTGCCAATTGAATTGTATGTTTATATGGTAATGTGGATTCCCCCTAATAAATTCACATTGTGGTTATATGCCTTTGACTTGAGTCATAAGTGAAACCTCTCCACTCCCGTGGTAGTCAGCACTTTTGAGATCCAAACCTAACATAAAAGCCCACTTGTTGAAGGAGGTCATTCAGAGGCCATGACCACCAGTTGACCCTGGAGCTGAACCGAGATACACAATCTCCTTCGACCACAGCTCCCCCACCTCATCTCCTTAGTTTATATGTTCTGCCCGCCATTCCCATACTAAGAACTGTCCAATAATGTAGCCTAGAGAGAGTATCTAAATTGCTTTTTAAAATTGCCACCTCCTAAACTGGTATGATCTGCCTCTTTCTGGTATTCCACCTTACCTTTGGCATTTCAGGTTTCACTCAAGAAACTCCTGAGTTTGCTGAACAGCAGCAGTCCAGTCACAGAGGTTCCTAAAAGAATGGAGATGCTTTTCCAGCTTCAGTCGGTTACAGATTCAACATTAAGGACCCCTCCGTCTAATGACTCAAGGGTCTCAAGGAACTGTTTCTAAAGAAAACAGATGTCTGCTGAACTCCCAGAAAGAAACATAGTCCTGTTGTCACCTCAATTTTGCCCATTGAGACCAATGTTGGACTTCCGACCTAGAAATCTCTGAGCCTGAGTGGTCTCACAAATGTGCACGTGGGGGAAGAAACACAGATAGTGACCAGTCCTCTACCGGCCCTGTCTTTGGGTAGCCATAGCCTCCCATAGCTCTGCTTCATAATTAGTGTTTTAAGCTGCTAAGTTTGTTGAATTTGGCTTTTTAATATTTTCTTGAGAATTTTTGCTTCATTCATCATCCAAGATAATGACCTGTGGCTTTATTTTCTTGTGATATGTTTGTTTTTGTTATCAGGGTAAGTCTGGTCTTGTATAATGCATTTGTGTTACCAGTTCCAAAAACCATAGTTTCTTATCCTTATCCTGTTTATCTTTTTTGCAGACAAAACCATAGAAAACCAGGCAAGACCAGCTGAGACCAAGATGGAGGTAGAAGACAAAGGATAAGCCAGTCTCATGACCTGAGGAAAAAGGACTCCCACCTGTGCCATCACAGAGCCAGTCAAGACCAAATGTGGAAGAAAAAGGTATGTGGTGATAGCGCTGAGACTTAACCCCTGGGCCACCAGAGGACCCAAAAAAAGGTATGTGAATGTAGTTCCTAGAAGCCCTGGCCTATTTCTTTAAAATCGGTTTAACCATTTAGTCTCTCCCCATCTCACTATTCCCCCATATAAGTCCATGTTTCACCCCATTTTGGGGAGAAGTCCTTTGGAGCATAAGCTGACTTCTCTATTCCTTGGCCAAAGAATAAAACCCTCTGCTGCTTGAACTTTGATTTGACTGTGGCTCCTGGCCTGGTTCGGGTGTTGTAAGAATCAAAGAACTCAATTGGTCAATAACATTGGGCTTATTTCCTCCTTTTCTACATTTTTGGAAGAGTTTGAGAAGTTATTAATGCTTCTTTAAATATTTGGTAGGATCCATCAGTGATGCAAGCTGGTCCTGGGTGGGTGTGTGTGTGTGTGTGTGTGTGTGTGTGTGTGTGTGTGTTTGTGTTTGTGTTAGGAGATTTTTGATTACTGATTCTTTATTAGTGATTGCTATGTTCAGATTTTCTATTGATGATTTTTTCATGGAAGGTTGTGTTTTTAGGAATTTATCCTTCTGCATTTGTCACTAAGTTTATAGTAATTCATGGAAGCAAGAGAAAACTAAAGATGTTTTGACTTTTTTAGATCTTATGTGTATGTACCTATTTAGTAAATTCTAAATCCTATATTTAACTGTGAGAGAATTTGGTAAATGTCTTGAGGCAGCCTAGATAAGCAAATTGCAAGCCAGTAGGATGAGTTGCCCCAGTCCTATTTGAAAAAATATACTAAATCATGGACTGGCAAATCTGGTCCAAACAGTTTGGCCCACCACACTTACCATGAGGTGCCATGATAAATAAAAAGCATTAGATCCTGACTAATGATTATTCACAACTTCCTGGAGGAAGGAAGCAGAGATCGCACATGCACAGTTGGATTGTAACCTATCTGCACATGCTCAGCCACAACCCAACCCAGAAGAAGCTGGGGCACTGCCCTCCTCTCTGCCATGTGGACCCACCCTTTAAATATCTTCCCCTAACTTGCTTCTGGGGTCCAGGTTTTATTCTACTTTCCCAAACTGACTCCTTCAGGTGTGTGTCTCTCTCTAATCAAGCCTTGCCTCATTTTATTATCTCTGGTGAATTCTCTCCCTAGAGGGTAAAGAACACTGTTTTGGGTTGAGGGCCTGTAACATACATTTAACTTTTAATCTCTATAGTCAAGGGTACTTAATAAAATAAAGTTTGAATGAATGCTAAAGTTCCATTTCATAATAATGACACTGGGTTTATTGCTGTAAATGTGGTAATTGACACCAGAGATGTGTATTCAGAATAAACAGAAATTTTACTTTTCATGGATCAAAGAGCAAAAGCAACATTGCGAGGTGAACAGAGTATAAAGACCCAGGTCATTTGATTCAAGGGAATTATCAAAATTAAAAATATATGAGGCAAAGTTACAGTTGGAAATCCAAACGAATGATTTGGCGGAAATTTCAATTGACCAAAAGAGTCAACTGACATACAGGGAAAAAACAAGATTTAGAAAGTGACTGGCTTGATGTTGGGGAGAGCAGTTCCTTGATTTTGTAGAAACAAAAGAAATTACAGTGAAGTGGGGGGTGATGAGGGATAGGATTATTTTTTTTCTCCTTTCTAATAAATAAAAACATGGACAGATAACTGGATACTTCTCAGTAAACATTTCTTTATATTTGGGAGAATTTCAAAACAGGATATACAAATACCTGAAGATAAATCTTAAGCAATCGTGAGTAAAAGAGCAACAAAACTCAAGCATTACAAAGAATAGGAATGCTAATCTCAATATTTTCAAAAGGGTAGTGTCTGGTAGAAGAAGATAAGAAACAACCTTGTATATTATTCTGAGAATCTCCCAGGTAATAATCACCTTGAAGGATTTTTTCTCTTTTCCTCCAAGTTAAGGAAGATCTCAAAAACCATTTGACCCCAGCTGTAGAAGGTATTTTTGTAGGATTCTCTTGTCAGCAGCTTGCTGCAGGCATTTTGCAGAGCACTTGAGTTCTTCACTGCAGTATTGGCACAGAATACAAATAAAATACCTAAAGTGAAACATATAATTGATGGTGTGGTATGGTAAACAAAGCATATGTATTTTAAGAATTTAAGCAAAATCAGGGGCCTCCCTGGTGGCGCAGCGGTTAAGCGCTGCGCTGTGGAGCTGTTGGCGGCGGCGACGCGAGTTCGACGCCCGGCCGGGGAGAATCCCACATGGTGCGGCAGACCTCTCCTGCCTCGCCCGCTGCTCCCCTCAGCAGTGTATTTCTGATCTGCCTGTTCTGCTCCCCACTCTGTCTCTGG
Source organism: Scalopus aquaticus (assembly GCA_004024925.1). NCBI lineage: Eukaryota > Metazoa > Chordata > Mammalia > Eulipotyphla > Talpidae > Scalopus > Scalopus aquaticus. Next base: position 70,591 of record PVIJ01005764.1, on the reverse strand, counting down.
TGAACCCTCTCACCGCCCCACAGCTCTGGCTTGTACACCAGCTTGTATGTATAAATAAAAAATAAATCTTTAAAAAAAAAAAAAAAAAAAGAATTTAAGCAAAATCAGATAGTAAGGTGAACAGTATTTTGGTAATTAACAGTCCAGATTGCAGTATATACTTTTGGGGTTGCCTGCCTAATAACATAAAACGAACATTTCCACGCCCCAAAAATTGAGGTGCTAGACCATCTATCTATTCAGGACACGAATAGAAGGACTGTAAACATTTTTTTGTGGGCCTTCCTGGTGGCTCAACGGGTTAAGTTTCAGCCCTATGAAGCTATCCAGAGCCACTGCAGTGCTAGTTTGATCCCTGGCCAGGGAGCTTCCCACATGGCGCAGCAGACCTCTACTGTCTCGCCCCCTGCTCCCCTCAGCAGTGTACTTCAGTAGATCTGCCTGTTCTGCTCCACACTCTGTCTATGGTGAATCCTCTCACCACCCCACACTTTTGGTCTACACCCCAGCTTGTATGCATAAATAAATCTTTAAAAAAAATTAATGATTTTTTGTGCCCCTAGGCTCTATTAGAGGAGGTCAGGGAGAGGGTATGACCTGCAGTTGACCAGGACCATTGGAGGTACCTACACTATCAACATAGGTGCATTTCATTTCTTTCCCTGCTCAAAGCAGCCATCTGTAGACATACCCCTGAGATAAAAAAAATATGTGTCATTGAGACCATCTGCATGGTGCTGTTACTAAACCCAGTTAAAACTATTATATAAACTTAAAATACTGTGAGTGGGTGTGGAAAACAACACTGACTTTGCAGCCACAGGGGACAGGAGATAAAACTTGCTGAGTAAGGTCTCTAGTTCATTTAAATAGTTCATTCAACCTTGAGTGACCTGCCTGTTTGTTTCAATTTCCCTTGTCCTTTGCCTTCAGGGGACAGTTTCAGGTTACACTTGGGAGACTTCAGAGGTCTTGACCTATTAGATCCCAATTACCTGTGGTCAAAAGTTGTATTAAAGACCATAGCATTCCAACCTCCCTTGCTACAATGGAGGAGGGCTGGCAGCTTCTTATCTTTTAACTCTGACCTAATAGTTTCAAAGAACCCTCCAGCCTCCCAATGAACTCCACAAGAGGAAAAAAGACCTTTAAACATATCTAAATCCGATTAAACAGTTTAATTACTCAAACCAGTGCTGGCACAATGAGGAGATTCTCCCCTTTACAGAGGTTTTTAACACAGGAAGAACTAAACTTTCCCATTTCCAGATTGCACCAGGCTGGGGATAGAAGAAAAACTGTCTTTGAACAATTCCAGAATTTTGACATTATATAGGACTGCACATAGTAACCATAGTACTGATGCTGATACTTTTCTTTCTTTTTAAGCTAATGGTGTCTTATGTTCTAAAAGTGAACAAATAAACGTTGGAACCAGGGAGAGGTTTTATTTGGGAGCTAGATAAATCTATCCCAAATTTCAGTAGGTGCAGGGAAAATACATTTGCTTATGGTGTCGCTGTACGAGTGAGTCCTAGTCTTTCAATATATTGTGCAGACACTAAGTTTTTTTTTCCCTTGTCTAAGAACATATGTGTGTGTAATCCAGAGCAAGATTTCTCACATCCATTCAGAATTTTCTCTCACTAGACTGTAGGTGTTGGTCTTTTCCAGTTGCCTACTCTCTGATTAAACATGTCTTTTTATTTCAACCACCCTCTTTTTTCATCTCTGATCCCCCTTGTTGAGGCAGGGTTCTGAATAGCATGGATCATCAGTGACAAATGTATGTAATTGTAGAAGTGAGTTTTTTTTCTAAGTCATTGTACGAGTCTATCCACCTCCCCCAAACTCCCAATATGCCAAGTGGAACACCCCTCACAGAATACCACTGACCAACATACATCTAGTCCCAAACACCAATTTAAGAAAACTGATTTGGTTAGCAACAAAAGCTGCATATTGGGCTGATAAAGGATTTCTAGTTCTTCTTTTGACCTGGTTGCTTCCTTCTCTTTATTACACAACTAAAGAAAAGGGTTGTCCTTGACACAATTGCTTAATTTTGTTTTATTGGATCTTATTTAATTTTCTGGCTTAGAAGAGAAATAGAAAGGACTGCTCTGATCATGGCATTGTAAAGTCATAGGAAGATATGTTTTACAATAGATGAAATTTGTTCTTTAAGCATTTTGTAACATACAGCATTAAACTGTCTAGATTCTGTCACTTAATAGTATATTTTGTCAGTTCACCATTTACATCAGTATTGGGAATACACATTCAACAGACTCACCAGCCAGGGCATATGCACAAAAAATGATGGTGTCGCTTTGGAAACTGAAGTGTCTGTTAAATTTTCTGTGGATTTTTTTTACATTATATGCTAGGAACCATAATTACTGATCTAGTCTTACATTTGAAATATTGAAACTACTGTATTGGTATTTAGGCAGTTTTAGTGCACATTAATACACTTTTAAAGTCTTAGGGAAGGCACTGTACTGTAAAATGAAAATGAAAATGTGGAATTTTTTTTTCAGTTTGTGCTAGTTTCCATACACACTGTGTATGCAACTGGAATCTTTACCTTTTGTGCGTTGACTGGAATATTTAGTTCTTGAACCTCATAGAAGTCATCTGTGGGAAACTACTTTGATTACTGTTACAAAATTAAAGGTTTGAAGTGAGCTAGCACCTCTTCAGTTTTTCTATTATTGGGTTGTTCTCTACTTTGTTCCCATTTTTAATGTGAGGAAGGTGAGACAGCATTAAAAAATGGAAAACATGACTGGACCAGTGAGGAACAATACAGGACACATTTTTGCTTTCTTGCTTAAGCCCAGTGCTGTTAACAAAGGTGAGCTACTGTTATTCTGTTTAGTGTCTATGCCTCTTCATTCATAAATGCACATTGGACAAACATATCCCTGTACAAATGTCTTTTTTATAACATCCTTGTCTACCATGCCATGGAATCTACTGTGATTACATTCCCCTTCCAAAGTGAACCATCTCTGAAGTTGATCTATCTGATGGAACTTTACTACAGTCTGCATGTATTAACACAGTCAAGTTTGTTCTAAAGAGTTCATAAGATGAAAGTGATATTTGATTGATTATCCAAAATCATCTCTAAAACTGCTAATTAGTATGCCATATACCTGTAAGTCTAAAACTTAGAATGTGTAGTTCATTTTTTGATTGAATATTTGATACAACAGAGGTCTGTATTTTAGTAAAAAAAAAAAAAACAACTCTAAACAATTAAAGCACCTGCATCATAGCAGAATGTTAGCCCTGAGACAGCACTAATGAAACAAACTGAAAAGTCTTCAGGCTTAAGCCCCCTTCTGTCTTCCTGGCAAAATCCCCTGAACTTCATTGCAATCAAAATTATCAGCAATTATTTAAAAAGATTTTCTTTTTCTGCACAATTGTTTTTCCTCACCACTCCACGTTCATTCTGAGTCCCCTCTTTGATTCTTGAAGTCCTTCTAATGTTTATGTGAAGCTCTAAACTACCTAGACTTTGTCTCTTTAAGGTCATGGTCAGCATCTTAGTTATCTTTTTATTCTCCCAAATGCTTACCACAAGGCTTGACAAGGAATAGGTCCTCGAGGAACACCTATTGAATAAATGCGCAGACTTTCAGTATGTCAATACAATAGCTTTGGAGTCAACTGCTTTAAAATTTTACTGGAAGCAATTTTAGTCTTAGTATTCTCATTAAAATTAAATTGTATAAAGGAATATATAAAAGATTGGTGAAAGCAGAATGGTAATTGTTGAAGTAAGAGTGGGAGTAGTTAGGATTGGAGATCAGTGTGATTATCCCTGCCTTTCATGCAGAAATCGTTAAAGGTGCCCTGCAGAACTACAAAATGGTCAGAACTGGGGCATCCAGGTGGTGCAGTGGTTAAGCGCTGCGCTGTGGAGCTGTTGGCAGCGGCGACGCGAGTTCGACGCCTGGCCAGGGAGAATCCCACATGGTGCGGCAGACCTCTCCTGCCTCGCCCGCTGCTCCCCTCAGCAGTGTATTTCTGATCTGCCTGTTCTGCTCCCCACTCTGTCTCTGGTGAACCCTCTTGCCGCCCCACGCCTCTGGCCTGTACCCCAGCTTGTATGTATAAATAAAAAAATAAATCTTAAAAAAAATTAATAAAAAAAAAATGGTCAGAACTATGGTCTGAGAATCACTGCTTTCCAGTAGTTACTGGAAGCATTAATGTCTTGTGAGAATGCAAAGAACAAGAAGCTTTATAAGTCATGTGAGAAACAGGAAGATGAAAGGGAAAACTTTTTTTAAAGTTATATGAGATGTAAATGAAAAGAATATATTTTCAAATGGATTGTTACTATTTTTGTCATATTCTAGATAAAATATTCCTGCCATATGATTTGTACATAATCTGTGTAGAATGCCATTTTAATTAAACTAAAACAATAAAATAATTGAGAAAAAGAAATTTTATTCAGAAGTGTTTTAAAAACAGCAGTATTAATGAAACTTTTCTATTACACAGTATTATATAATGAACTATATAATTAAATATAACAATTATAGAGCAAGCTACAGTAACATCTATAGAAATTACTATTTAATATCTCTAAACCTTAGGTTTCTTAGACTAGATAAGATGGTACTTATTTTGCAGCAGCATCAATAAAATACAAAGTAGTTGGTCTATCATCATATAACGTATACACTGTGAATTATGTAACTTCTTTTTTATGGAGGAGAGATTTTTAAATGCATTAATGGTATCAATAGTAATAATATTAGCAGGTAAAACTGAAAATCAGTAGATTTATGTCAAGATTTATTTTAAGCCACTCTTCATCCTGAGATATGACTAGGATTCAGGGAATATATATGAAAAAGTATATTAGAAAATATTTGCCCTATCTTATAATCATATGTATGGATAAGTAAAATGAACATTATTATACATTATATGGAATGATATATGTAGAATGATAAATGTAGGTGTGTGCTAGTCAACTTAGAAATTAGGATCAGTTATAAAACATGGGGAAATTGCTGTTCCTTGTGAAAAACATCACATTTTAGAGGACGAATAGGGGTATTGTGATAGGGATCTACATATTTGTCCCCACATATTGATACCCTGTGCCTTAGTTAGACTTGATAGGTGCTGTGTTGGATCCTGTTTATTTTCCAGAATAGCCTGTCTTTGCTTAGGAATCTGCCCCATCCCCATGGCTTTTCCAGAATAATCTTTCTTTAGCCTATTTCTAATTATCATCTTCTTGCAGCCAGATGGAAATAAAAGTGCTTTTTCCTGGGCTTATCTTTGTTTTTCAAAATTAGCATAATCTGTGTGGGTTCCATAGATTCCAATGAGTCAACCAATTCCTACCTGACCTAAAATGATGGCCAATGATTGCTTTTGCTTTGTGTATTTGAACATTTTCATGAGAAAATGAAAATTTCATTCTCGTATTTTTTCACATTTTATCTGAATATTTTCATAATACAATAAAAATGTTCAAATGAAAAACAGAACAAATAAAAGAAATTGATATACTGAGCACCTAATTTGATCATAGATCAATGTTTGTTATCCTTTTATCGCTCATGTTTTTTACTTCAGTATTTTAAAGTAAACCTTTTAACAGGGTTTTAATCCTTTGGTTGGACTCGTCTCTTGTTATATCATCTAACTGGTTAGTGTTGGTACATATGAATACTCCTGTATTTTAAAGAAATCAAATAATCTATAATCACAAACAATCCATATTTGGCCATAAATTTTTGCAAAGTTGCAGATTATCAGCCATTCTACATCACTGAATTTCTTTTTGTTCGGGATGTACAATTAAAAAAAGTACACACATGGATATTTTTTCTTTCCAATTTTAATATGAAAGTTTACATATACATTAAACATGTTAGGATAGAAAGTTTAATATATATGTAAAGAGGCTAAACATTCATTATTAGTATCTTTAACATTACATAAGTGTAGAACTTTATTAAAAGTAGTACATGGATTACTGGATTGAGTTTACTTTATTAAATAGGGAAAGGTAAATACATTCAGAAAAGAAAGTAAAATATTTCATAGCTCCTGAATTTTCACCAACTAGACAACTTTGATAGTTGCTGGCTAAACAAAATTTGGACCAAAAATCATGAAAACAGAAAATTACAAGGACTTCAGAATTCTGGGTTTTATTTGGCTTATTGAATCTTTAGGCTTCATTATCATATAAAAAATTGGAATAAATCCCTGGTTAAGGTCAAGCATTTTTCTTTGTTTTATTTTGTCTTCCCATGCATGTAGAAATTATCTTTGATAGAGATAACTGTAGAGACAACATATTTTTTAATTTGGTGTTTCCTAGTGCTTTTTTTTTTTCTTTTACCTTGTTCATTTAAAGATTCTGTCTGAATTCATATAGGTAACTGCTAAGAAGCCTAGTTGTTTTACAGGAATGTTACCTGTGGATAATTTCTAATATCACATGGTATCAGCAAATAGAATCCGTGTACTTTTACTAGTAATGCCTGCAGCATCCAGTTCTCTACACTTTGATTTGCATATCTGCTCTTAATCATGTTCACAATTAAATTCCTATGACTAAGATTAAACTCTGTATTGTAATAGGGATTTAATCAAAGGAGTGAAGGAGGGAACCATGTTATAAACTGAATTAAGAGTCTTTGTCTTCCAGAAAATCATCAATTCTGGTCAATAAGAAAAAACATATATAGATAGACATATATGAAACACATGTAAAAATAAATGGTGCTGTAAAATACATTATTATAAATGATGAACACATTGAAATTTATAAAATAATTTTATCATTGCCTTTTGAGCATTTAGGCTGCTATAAATTTAAGTGATTTTAAAGCATAATTCTCATTATGAAATACATCCAAATTTAGTACCAATTCATAGTAAGAAACTATGATTTTATGTATAAACATATATAAAAGGCATATGTCGATCTGTATGATGGAGATACAGTAAGAGATAGTACTCTCTCCCTATAGACTTGGTCTTTAATGGTAGTTCCCACTTTGGGAAGTAAACTTAACTCTAGGACCTAGATTTTACTTGACTGTGATAAATCAACCTACTCATGTCCTATAAGTATAAAAGAGAAGAAAATTTAGCTGAAGAATGCCTCCATTCATTTATTCCACAAGAACCACTTGCTTGATAAATTAAGCTAATCCTCTACAGAAATGTTCCAGTCACCTCTGTAATTACATAGTATATGGAAACACAATGGATGTGGCCTTAATTACTTTGCTATAAGATACAAAGTCTGCAGTGCATTGTTATCTACATAAAATGGAAAGGCACTATGTATTCATGAAATCTAAGATTATATTTAGTGTGACATGGTTTTGAAGATCATAAGCAAACTTGCAAATTAAAAGTAACTGATAAAACATACTGGCACATTTTCCTATATCATATAATAGCAGAAATAGTTTACATGGAAAAGCTGTATTCCCATGGTTGGAATTTGAAATCTGTTAAAATTGAGTGTACAGAAATTCCTAGTCACATGAATAAAATTAAATTAGGTTATTATCGTTAGCATTTCTCTCTTAAACAGTCTGTACATGATTCACCCTATCATAGAAAATGGAGAAGTTCCAAATTAAGGACAGTGGATTAATAATTCTGACTTAGAGCAGAGGCAATTTTAGCCTGGCTAATTTTTCATATCTGCTCCATTAACCTCATAGTGCTTTAGAACAAAAGAGAGCATGATGAGTGTCATTTAAATTAAACAAATGCCATTTATATGTCAACGTACTAACTTATATCAGCTAATCCAAGCCGAGACCACAATATCAAATGGGGTGGACAAGCAGAGGGACACTGGGACTTAATTCTGTAGCATTTCAGAAATCATGCATAGCATAATATGTAAAGTTTGCTATTTAATGAGCAATTCAAGATTATCTAGAAAAGCAAGACTAGATTAACTAACCAATAGCATTTACAAAATACCTAGTTTATATTCTATTGTGACCTCTGTCATCGGAGAGAAGCACCTTTTTTAATCTTTTCTGGGAATGATGTCAATGATTTCTAATTAAACAAAATATCCTAATTTTACATTCAAGTCATTTATTTTCAAAGATTAGAAACAGATAACATTATACTTGCCTTTTGAATAACTTTCTATATAGCAGCTGCACTCTACAAAGATGCTTTCTCAATAAGCATTTCTGTTCCAAACAGATACAAATTTGAAAAGAAATTCACTGAATATCATTACAATTTACCAGAAAAGAGAATCATTCCTACTTAGCATTTACACTCCTTAAACAGATAGGCATTATACATTTACAAATCATTATTTATGCAGATAATCAATTTTAGTTTTATCTGTTTCAATAAATTAAAAAAGCATATCATATCAAATCAAATTCAGAATAAACATTAATTCAATCACTTTGTAGAAAACCCACCATATTTTGCATTTTAGCATGAAATATCAAAGTGCACTTTTGAAACAGCTGTTTTTGTCTTTGTTCAATACTATGAAATTTTCTCTAAATGGTTTCAATTAAAATCATGAGTCCACATAGCCAGGCTGTGTGGTCCTAGATTAAGACCTAGATGCCCATAATGAGAATATATAAGGAACCAGTGGAGATGGTAATGCAGAACAGAAATAAAAGGAAGTCCCAACAGCCGTTGAGTTTGAGTTAATGCGGCAAGCATCAGAAAAGGATATGTCTTTCATTATTACTAAGTAGGTATAATAGAATCAAGACTAATTAAGGTTCTATGAACTAAAAGATACCTCAAAATTTCTGTGAATACACTGGTCAACAGATTTTTACAAAAGTCATGTGACTGAAATAAATTTAGTCATTTCCTATCAATTTGTATGTGCTCAACAAGAATATGACAGCCAAATTCTAATTTTGGCTCTAGTATTTTTTTTTTTTAATCTGCAATAAATTGATGTTTGCATGATGAGATGCATGCTAATAGTAATAGGCCTATCGTTAATATCTATAAAAAATCAAATCATAGACTACTTCTTAGATTTCTTTGCTTGTCTCTTGTACAGCTGTTCAGGAGCATCTCTGGGGAGTGTCGTGCAGTAGTCAGCCAGCATTGTAGTGGACCATTTTCCCTGGTATCTTTGTTCCATTGATGCGCTATCTTGATGAAAATGTTCGCCATGTGCATCACTAACCATACCACAGTTTTCAGGGAAGAAATCCAGATGGGAATGAAGGAAGTGGATCTTTAGAGACATATTGCAGCCAAGATTCAGATACTGCATCAGCATGTCTTCTAGTTCCTTGTAGTTTTCTGCCCTAACATTCCCAAAAAAGTTTGTAGACACTAGGCGAAAAGCATTCCATGCTTGTTTCGCATCACCCTGCAGCAAGTTGTTGAACCGGTCATCTCAATGCAGATGGAATGTTTGGGTAGACTACTCTCGACTTCTTTTGCTTCGTTATTCTGCTGGAAAGAGGAGAACCAAGCAGAAGTAACAGTCCTTTATGTGGTTGCTAGGCTCTCTCCACACTATGGGGACTGCAAACGGCATTGATGGTCTTTTGCCATTTAACCACTGTGAAAGCTGTGCTGTACATGTAACACAGCAATTATGCGGGGCCCATGGCTTGTCTTGGTCACCAACCTTGCTTCTGAAGTAAAGATGATAAGCCTTCTTCACTTAAGAAGTGAAACTTTTCTTCTGGTTGGCAAATGCCACTTCCCCACAAATAGAGCAGAAATTGTCCACACTATTAACACACTTCCGAGGCATTCCTGTTCTGTATTGTGCCTAAATGGATAAAATAATAAGTTTTATGAAACAGTAGCTTCATGTGTCTCACACAAAGTCTGAAATATTTTCAATGCTCAACCTTTCCGACAGGGCTTTCTATAGTGCACTGCTGACGTCAGCTTACTTCAGCAGCCACCTGGCAGTAGTATTGCATTGTATCAGAAAATGATGCCATCAACTCTGGATGATGTGTGCATGATGGTATTATGCAATGCACTGCGATATTACTTCATTCTAGGCTAATTTAGGATGTTGTTGCAGTCCTACTGGATAAATTGACACGGTGAAGCATATAAAATGAATTATATGAAATATCTTCAAAACAAGAGCTAATAAAAAATTTTCAGGGTTATATTCATGTCCAGCACACCAAGATACTACAGATTAGGGCCTTTTTAAGTCAGTTATGATCTCACTGTTGACCAGTGATACTGAACACCAAAAAACATTACAACTTGGAAGAAGCAATTATTCTGCTGCTGCTGCTGAACATAGCCTTAATCAGAGAATTTCACCTTGTTCTAACTTCAGTGTTTTAGACCCCGAGTACTAGAGGCATCAGGAGCTGCTGATCTGTTATCAGAGAAAGCGGAAACTTCTAGGACTTGGGGAACAGACCGGCCACTTTACATAACAGCATTTTTTTTTTTAAATAGGACTAAACATTCCTCCTTTATTTTGTGTTATGTCTGTAGTTAGAGATTGAGTTAATGTATCTCCAAGAACCTCTCAGATGTTGTTCTAAGAACATTTTGAAGAAATGGCATGGGGCTAGTTTCTGAAGGGCCTGTTGGATGAGGACTGGAGATATTCATGGCTGTTGGTCACAATACTATTCTCATACTAGGGTGGACTAAGGAATAGCAGCTAATCCAGGAAACTTGTGTTTTCACTTGTTTATATAGGGAAACAGCAAAGACTAAGTGAAATTATTTTGTAACACTATTTAGTATCTTATTAAATTGTCAAACATTAAGTCTATCTCCTAAAATTAATACTTTACTAAGGACCCAAACAACTCTGAATATATGGGCAACAAAGTCAAATGCATTTTCTTCAGGTTTGTACTAATACATTATCAGGTTTATAGTCATTTGATATCACAATAAATGTTAAAACATTAACGCATTATAGTTTCTCCAAAATTACTAAGAATCTACTATTTTTTAACATTTTTGTATGTAATTATATTAAAATTAATTTGTTTTGCTTCATTATTTTGTTTTTGTCCTTGAAGGACAAAAATCACCTAATTTAGGGGCCTCCCCGGTGGCGCAGCAGTTGAGCGCTGTGCTGTGGAGCTGTCGGCAGCGAGGAATAAGCGGTTCGACGCCCAGCCGGGGAGAATCCCACATGGTGCGGCAGACCTCTCCTGCCTCGCCCTCTGCTCTCCTCAGCAGTGTATTTCTGATCTGCCTGTTCTGCTCCCCACTCTGTCTCTGGTGAACCCTCTCGCCGCCCCACGCCTCTGGCCTGTACCCCAGCTTGTATACATAAATAAAAAAAATTCTTTAAAAAAAAATCACCTAATTTAAGTTGCATAATTGCTTGGAAATATATTTAAATATGTACAGCTTTCCATAAAGAATGTATAATTTATGACTATAATATCAGGGCAAAACAAACTCACAAAATTTTGGCTACTCATTTATCTAATTAGTTTGGAGCATCATTAGAAATGACATTATAGGGGCCTCCCTGGTGGCGCAACTGGTTAAGTTGCAGAGCTATGAAGCTATCCGCAACCACTGCAGGATGAGTTCAATCCCCAGCCAGGAAGCTTCCCCCTCATGGCTTAGCTGTTCTCTCCTGTCTTGCCTGCTGCTCCCCTCAGGAGTGTACTTCAGTAGATCTGCCTGTTCTGCTTCGCACTCTGTCTCTGGTGAATCCTCCCGCCACCCCACACTTCTAGCCTACATCTCAGTTTTTATATGCATATAATAACTAAAACTTAAAAAATGACATTACATCAATACATAAAACTTGATTCAATGTAGTGTGTGTGTATATATATTAATATATATTATATATATGTATGATATAATATATATATTATATTTTTTCATTGGACAAGCAGATAGTAAATCTAAACTCCAGGGAAAGAGAATAGAAAGTAACTCAAATTTGACAGGATAAGACAGTGGGAATCATACTAGGAAAATGCAAGAATTGGCTGGGGAAGTCATTCTCAGTCAAGGTCTTGCTTGATTATCAGACAAAAGACACTAGGCCAGAAGCAAGGAGAACTTTAAAAGAACGATAATTAGAGGTAGGGAGATATATATATATGTGTGTATATATATATATATATATATATATATATACATATATATATAAAATAAAAATATTAAATTCTTGTGCATGACAGCTAATGAGTTTTATGTTAACCCTTGTTTAAAGAAATAATCTGATGTTGCATTCTGATAGAGCAAGGAAAAATAGTACAATCAATCATCAGTGTGTTTCATTGATAAAGAAATGAGAGAGTGTTATACAGAATATACGTTTGACCTCTCTGAAGTAAGTATTCTATGTAGGAAAATGTCAAAGCATATCATGACTTCAGTGTTATCAGTAATTTCTGTGACTGGATTTTAGACTTGATTTTATAATGTCTTAAATTTAGACACTCCTCCTTTCCCCAGTGATGAGTTGTCAGTTGTGAGTTGAACTCATAACCTGATGCATAGTGAGTTGTGAGTAAGTAGACCTGTCAGCCTTTAGGTTGTCTGGAAGTAGCTGAAGACCCAGGGAGAATTTTCTCGGAGTGGATAAAAATTGTTCTATACAGGATGAGGTTTCAATGTCAAATTGATGCTTGAAACAAAGATTGAGATAGGGTTCTACAATTCAGGAAATAAGTCTGAAAAAAAAAAAATCTCTAAACCTTTGCCTAGTGCTAGCCTTGTATGAAGCTGCACCTATGAAGGATAAAAAAAGCAAGACCTCAGCATTGAGTAAACTCAAACAGCCACGTTTTAAATCAGTGATCAGGGGTCTCCCCGGTGGCGCAGCAGTTGACCGCTCTGCAGTGGAGCTTTCGGCAGCGGCGATGCAGTTCGACTCCCGGCCGGGGAGAATCCCACATGGTGCCGCAGACCTCTCCTGCCTCACCCGCTGCTCCCCTCAGCAGTGTACTTCTGATCTGCCTGTTCTGCTCCCCACTCTGTCTCTGGTGAACCCTCTCGCCGCCCTACGCCTCCGGCCTGTACCCCAGCTTGTATCTATAAATAAAATAAAATCTTAAAAATAAATAATCAGTGATCAAGTAAGATATTTTTCCAATATTCTTATACTGTAGGAGCATTATATCAAAAGCTTTTAGATATATGGGACCTGAAGATAAAGGTGACAAATAATAACAAAATGTTTGTTAAACTGACAAAGAATTAGAGGAATGATACTGTAAATATTCAAATACAAGAATACGTCTAACAAAACAAGAGACATAACATGAAACAAATACTTAATTTATTAACATGGAATTAAAAATCTTAGAAAATTTGATAAAGATTTTAAAAACATACTTCAGACACATTAAGATAAAATCTATCCATATTATAAAAAGGATATCATAAAATAAGGGGCACAAATAGAAGAAATAGTAGAAATATAAAGATAGAGAAGGAAAGGGGAATCAGACAGAATTGAAAGAACATTAAATCAGGTACTCCTGAGGAAATAAAAATCTTTGTAACAGGTAACTGCAAAGTTAAATGTAAAGATCAATATTAATGTATTTTTCTATTAATGAAATGTTCTTTTTCTTTTTTCCTATATAATTTCAAAGACAAGTATATAAAATTTTATGTTTATGTTGATGGGCACACAATATATGAAGATTAAAGTTGTGACAATAAAAACATAAAGAAGTGACAGCTAACGATAGGAGCAGAGATTATACTTTTGAAAGTAAATTGCTATTAATCTGAGCTAGATTGTTATAAATAGATTGTTTTAACCCTTTGTTATAATTTAAGGGGTTAATTGTAATCACTATGTCAACTATTAAAAAAATAACTAAAAAATACCCAGTAAAACAAATGAGAAAGGAATCAAAATGGCATACACTAGAAAATTTCTGTTTGATACAAAAGAAAGTAGTCCTGGAGGAACTTACCAATAATAGGGAGACATTAAAACATAAGTAGTAAAAGGGCAGAAGTAGCTCCTTCCTCATCAGTAATTACATTAAAGCAAATGGATTAAATCCCCCAATTTAAAGGCAGAGATTGACCAATGGATTAAAAACAAAACAAAACAAAAAACTACATGTTATCTACAAGAGACATTAAAACATAGCTTGTTTCCATTTAACTTCCCTGTTTTATTATTTGTTTTTTGTTTTGTTTTTAAAGATTTATTTATTTATACATACAAGCTGGGGTACAGGCCAGAGGCATGAGGCGGCGAGAATGTTCACCAGAGACAGAGTGGGGAGCATGAGAAATAGCAGTAAGGTATTCAGCAATGTTATTTTAGCCATGCTTAGTATTATATTTATACTTTTATTATATTTTATAATATAATAAATTTATGATAAAATACTTTATATTTTATAATAATAAAATAGTTTTATTATATTTTATATGAGAAGAGGTAATGCATAAACAGATAATTTTTATTCATGTACATTTTTTTGAAGTACAGATTATATTCACATTGTATTTGTCTAAAACAATAGTTAAAGATAGTCACACTTTTTAAAATTTCATATATTAGAGATGGACAAACTGGAGAGGGGTTTTACTTCAATCATCCAGCTAGATATTGCTATAATTTTGTAGGAAATCTTTATTCCACTGAGCACAGTAATAATTACAGCCTTTTCTGTTGACCAGGCACTTAGAGATAGACTGTGAATAGAGCAGCGATCAAGATAATCCCTCTGTATCATGTTTGGATCACTTTCTGTAGGATCTCCTGCTTAAATTGGACAGGAAGAAGAGAACCCTGCACATTGTGACAAATTCCAGTTGCCCAGTGAGGTCAAAGTTCAGAGTGCTCTGAATTCCTCCCACCACTATTTGTTCCTAGGATCTGCTAAGCCTTAACTAGGTCAACCAAATGTGGCCACCACTTTACTGCTGATTTCTTCCATCCCCATTCATAGTGTAATCTGCATTTTGAGAATAAGAATTCTAAAGGTTATTTGTTTTCATCTACAGTGATAGTTGTGAAAGTTCTTTCAATTCTTCATTCAGCCAACATCTAATATTCCCCTGCTCTTGTATTCAATGGTAAAATCCAGTTAGAGATAAGATAAACTATTACAATGTTAGGTCTGCCCTATGCTAACCTTAGTTTATTAATCCCGTTTATGTCCTCTTGGCACTTGCCAAGTATTCTGGAAAAAAAAAATGGTCCCACATAAATACTGATTGAATTCTGTAGGTTTTGTTTTCAAATTTCAATAACACATACAAGAAGTTTATCTTTTTCTAAAGTCCAAGTCCACAAAGTTTCTTCCATATAGACATTTTAAATGCAAGCAAAGAGCATCTATCAATCTATTCCTAATTAAGGAACATAAGTTGAAGTGCTTTATCTTGAAACACTACTTGGCAATAGTGTTTATTTTCCTTTGAAATAATATTTCATCAGGTTAATTTAAATAGTATATTTTGCAAGACCTTCTATATAATTATATTTCCCAGGCTAGAAGTTCTATTGCAAATGTTATTCAAGTGATTTAACATTTTGTTTTAATATTCTGTATTAGCTAACTGTTATGGTGAGTTTTTCTTTTGTATTGCAATCTAGATAATATAAGCCAATTCATGATACTGTAGAGACCATTATTTAAAAGTTTTTCATTTTTCCTTTAAATGCTGTGTACTGTAACTCAATGTGTTGATAGTTATATGAATTTGAAGCCTGCTTACAAGAGCTAGAGAGGGACCTGGTAGGCTATTCACTCTCCCAATGAGCAGACTAAGCATGAAACTGCAAAACAAAATCAATTCCATAGACAATTGACTCTGTCTATGCTAATGGAAGACATTATCTTTGCAATCTATCTGTGTTAATGGAATGGTGTTGCAAATAACAAATTATTAGCCATAGTAATGACAATAGTCTTTAAATTTGACATTGCAAAGTACTTATGTTTACATTTGAACATGGACTTACCTAATATTTTGAGAATGTATATTACTTCAAGCAAAATAATGAAGTTATTCAATCAATCTCCAATTATTATTAACTGTGTATTCTAAACAACCTCCATTATTTGGTATTCCTCAAGCATACATTAAACTTTCTCACCTTTTAATTTCTGAACTTATATGTCCTGCTCCCTTGAATAGAGTATTCTGTATTCTCCTTCACCTCTTATCCTGAAAACATTTCAAGGATGAATTCTGGCCAAGAATTTCATTCTTGCTGGATATGAATCTAATCCATCTCTGAATTCAAACAGCACTTAAGGCAGAACTGTGTGATAGACATATAATATTAGTTGCATATGTAACTTAATCTGTTCTAGAAGGCACATTTTAAAAAGAAAACAAACATTTAACACAATATATGTAAAATATAATCTTCAGATGTAGTAATCATAAATATTTGAAATATTTTTTGTGCTAAGTTTTTAAAATCCAGTGTGTATGTGGCATGTAAAAGTTATGGACCAGTTTCAACTGAAAAGCTCAGTAACTGCTGTTATTATATTGGACAACACAACATTTGATAATATTGTCTATTCCCTCTCTCTCTCCCTCTCTCTCCCTCTCTCCCCCTTCACCCCCCTCTGTCTCTATATATATATTTAAAGATTTATTTTTGCATAAAAGCTGGGGGTGAGGCTAGAGGTGTGGGGCAGTGAGAGGATTCACCAGAGACAGAGTGGGGAACAGAACAGGCAGAACGACCAAAATACACTGCTGAGGGGAGCAGATGGTGAGGCAGGAGAGATCTGTCACGCCATGTGGGAATCTCCCCCGCCCCACATGGAACTTTCGAACTTGCGTAGCAGCTGCCGACAGCTCCACAGTGCTGCGCTTAACCCATTGCACCACCAGGGAGGCCCTCAAAATATATTTTCTATTTAGAATTTTTGTGTGTGTTTAGAATTCAACTTTATTGAGTGTGAAAATGCACTTCATTCAGGTATATTTTTCCATATAGTTATACAGATTTCAACTGTACACTTCAGTGAGTCCTGGCAACGTTAGGCACCTATGTAACAACCACCCTGTATTAGTTTCTTACTGTTGCTCTAACAAGTGGCCACTCTTAGTAATGTAACTGTAAATTTATTCATTTACAGTCTTAGAGTCCAAGAACCTAAACTATGTCTTACAATGTTAAATTAAGATGTGGGCAGGGCTGATTCCTTCAGAAGTTTGATGTGAAAGTACATTTTCTTAATTTTTCTAACTTCTAAAGCACATCTGCCTTCTTTGTTTCCTGGCCCCTTACTCTGTCTTTACAGTACATAACTCCAACCTCTGCTTTTGTCATATCTATTTTCCAACTTTGACTCTTCCTGCCTCCTCCTTGTAATTACCTTTAGTGATTATATGAACCTCTCTTGGATAATCCATCCCCCTATCTTAAAAGATTCTTAATGTAGACATATCTCCAAAGTCCATTATGCTTTATAAGATATAATTTTCACACGTTTGAGACATTAAGCTGTAAACATCACTAAGGGTCCATTCTGCCTACCATGTACCACACACAAAATAGAGCATTTGTAATATCAGAAAAAAGTTCCTCCTTGTTTGTTTGAAGTAAATCACCACAAATTTGTAACCCTCAAATCACTAATATGATCAATGTTTATTAACTATTTTATTTTATAACATCAGTTAAATGAAATCATATAACATATGCTCCTTCATATCTAGCTTCTTGTATTCAGGATTTTCTTTTAAGATTCATCCATAATTTTGTCTATATCAGCAATTTATTGAACTTAGTAGTATTCTATTATATGAATATAGTTTTGTTTAACCACTTACTTATTGATAAATAAATATGGATATTTCTAGTTTCAGGTAATTATGAATAGAGATTTTTAAGCAAATGTATAGGTATGTATGAAGATATATTTTAATTTCCTTTGTGTTAATACTTAGGATTAGAATTTTGGGTAATAAACTAGATTTATGTTTGACTTTACAAGAAATAGAGATTACTCAAAGTGGTATTACCACTTTATGTTCCTACCAACAATAGTTTAGAAATCTGTATTTCCACATTTTTGTAAACAACTGATATTTTCACTCTTTTAGTCATTCATATAACTATGAATCAGAATGTTATTGTGACTTTACTTTGCATTTCCTAATAATTTTATTTATATATATATATTAGTTTTATAAAAAAACATTTATTTACGTGTACAATCTGGGGTGTGGGCCAGAGGTGTGAGGTGGTGAGAGGATTCACCACAGACAGAGTGGGGAGCAGAACAAGCAGATGGACTTGACTGAAATACACTACTGAGGGGAGCAGCAGGTGAGCCATGTGGGAATTTCCCTGGCTGGGGATTGAACTCATGATGCAATGGCTCTGGATAGCTTCATAGTGCTGTGCTTAACCTGTTGCGCCACCAGGGAGGCCCATAGTTTTAAGAGAATAGATTTGTGAAAATGGCAAGGCCATGATAGTGAGATATGTTAAGTATTTAAGGATTGAGTGAATAAATGACTGATTCAATATTAATAGTCTATTAAGTTTCCTATCCTGCCCCTTTTGCTAATGTCTGATCTTTTCTCTGTCCCATGAGAGATTATTCATTTTATCTCAGGCTAATATAAAGTATCTGTCATCATATTTACTATTAAGTTTATCTTTGATCCAAATGCTCCTTCAGTGGAAAGTATATCCAAACTAATTCATTTTTTAAGATATTCTTATCTGACTTGGTTGTGTAAACAAAACACATATTTTGTGTTGAATAGAATGATCTTAAAACCTTTTTTTTTTTTAGTCATTGGTTTTTGGCCCATACAGTCTTTTTTTTCTTTTTCCAACAATACTGTTTAAATTTACTCTCAGGGCCTCCCTGGTGGCACAGCGGTTAAGCGCTGCGCTGTGGAGCTGTGGGCAGCAGCGACGCGAGTTCGACGCCCGGCCAGGGAGAGTCCCACATGGCGCGGCAGATCTCTCCTGCCTCGCCCGCTGCTCCCCTCAGCAGTGTATTTCTGATCTGCCTGTTCTGCTCCCCACTCTGTCTCTGGTGAACCCTCTCGCCGCCCCACGCCTCTGGCCTGTACCCCAGCTTGTATGTATAAATAAAAAATAAATCTTTAAAAAAATAAATAAATAAATTTACTCTCAAAGTTTGACACTATGTGAAATTTTCTGTTCATGTTATAGATTCACTTTGAGGTCTATCTTTCTAAATCATTGTTTACATATTCAGATTGTTTCTAGAAAGTTTTTCTATGGAAAATGTACCATATAAAAGCAGGCTTATTTTAAGCATCTTGTATTTGAAAATATATCCATATAGAGTACGTAGGCTCTAAAAAAGTAATTCATATTGTTGATTTTACAGAAAGCAGCTGCACTACAATTGCTATACTTCAAAATACATAACAGATTTTGCAGGTATTATCCCGATTTGTCGTGGGTAATTTTCTTTCTGAAAATTTCCCACCAGTCCTATTTATTTCATTTATTAAAAGAGGTTTATTGTTGCAGTCTACAATCTAATTTGAAAGTGCAGAATGCTGGTTTATTGCCCCTCAGGATAAATGGCCACATTGTATCTTTTATTCAAAACATAGATTATCATCTACTCTGTTGAAGTCTATGGTTTTCCACAAATCAAATATACTTAGATACTGAAAAAGTCTCAAGGTTCTTTAAAAAGCGATAAAAAAATCTGTCTTTTTTTCACAGAAATTCCTAGCAATCATTTAATTGAAGGGTATTACTTGATAAAACTTAAGAAGATCCAATTTGGAGCTGGAACTTTAGTTCTTGAACAATTCACTTGAAGGGCCATTTTATATTACAGTGGCTACAATAGAAATAACACTAAATGTGAGCATTAAAACTTACTGTTACAAGTTAACCCAGATATTTTTAGAGATCTTTGATATTTGCAGATCATTTATTTTTCAAATAGAAGATACAATACTCATTTGAGTGAGACTTTAATATAGGTAGCTGTCTATATCTGTTATTTCTGTCCAAAGTAGAAAAGGGCTTCTCCAGCTTCCTCCGAAATTATTTTTCCTTGAAACCAATAAAACAGACTAAAATGCCAATATTTGAGATTCACTCCTCTTAGTCTCAACAATTATATCAATCTCTGGTTCGATGTGTTTCTATTAGAATTCTTTTATAAATTAACCAGTGTTTGCTAAGCATTAAACTTGTGTTAGGCTGTACTAAGTGGTCTTAGAAAGGTAAGGCAGAGCACTGGGAAAGGGTCGTGGGATGCTATTTTATATAAAATGGTGTTACAAGTCTCAGATGAATTCACTTATAAGCACAGACCAAATGACATTGACAAGGTAAGCCACAGGATATTCAGGAAAGAGAATTCTAAGTAACCTTAAGCTAGGTGTATGTTTGAGAAACAAATGGACAGTGTAGCCAGAAGAGTCAGTGGTGAGATTGTTAAAAAATGAGATCAGTGAGCCTGCCAAGAAAACACAAATACTTAGACATTTTGGAAGAATTCCTAATTCCAATCCCCATTTTCCTTGTAACCTAAATCTAATAATGTCCATCAAATTAGTTGTCAACTTTTAAATTATATCTCAAGGTGAAATGTTCACATTTGACTGAAGTCCCTTCCCACATGTCTGCATTCACAAGTTTAATTTAATTTGCTCACCTCACCTAGTGATTAAGAATATCTCCTAACACTGTTTCCAAAGCACACCACACTAGGGAAACTGATAAACTCCAGATCCTATGGTCCTAGCCCCAAACTGCTGGTCATAAACTAAAGGCAGGACCCTGAGCAGCCATTTCTCAAACAAGTTCCTTAACTGAATCTTATGACCAGGATGTCTGGCAGTTATTCATAAATGTTCTGCCTGGTTCTTGTTTCCTAAAACTTGAGATATTTATCTATATTCCTGTCAAACTTATCATACCCTGACCAAAATATATTCAAATTTTATAGCTTTCTGATTCTTTCTTTGCTTGAATACCCTAATAAATAGCATAACTATACTTCTAAATTCTTAGAAGTTCATATAAGCCTTTCATAGTTTGACATTCTCTATCCACAATGGCTATCTAATCTCTATACATTATCTCTTAATCATATCCAGATCCTGTCTCCTATTGATTATCAACCAAACTCTGGTCGATTCTTAGAAGTTAGTACATATTTTTATATGCCTGCTTCTTTTCTTTTATCCATGTTCTTGGGACTCAGAGCATGCCACTACAAAATAAGTCAGAGTGGCATATTGATGATTTTGAATTAAAATCACTTGAAAAATGACTGATAGAGGAGGAAGGCTCTGACTCTTTTCTCCATCCTGATAGAAGGAAGTAAATCTCCCCTGGGTAAGGTAAGTTCCTGGCAGTTTGAGGTAGAGAAACATACTTATTGCCAGAGATAGAGGTCTGTATAAACTGTTTAAGTTTCACTAATTGTAGATAAGTCTAAAGGTTTGTGGTCTGCTCAGTTTTGTTTCATTGTCTACTAAAGCATACTACTGAATGCTTTGCTCATCATAATGCAGGAACCATATTCCTGGGACTCACATTTGCACTCAATTAGTTTTCTGCCTATTAATCTGTGGCATGTCAATTTAATATACAAGCCAAAAGAACTTGAAAGAGCAAGGAGAAATTTTCCCTTCCCCAACAATATGCATGTGCATGCACACACACACACACTCTGCTTATTCCTAAGCAGAAACATGTGCTTTAACTGAGTCTTTTGATGAGAGAAGCCTTTGTGTATGTCATCTGTAGTGAGAACTATTAACACTTAACACTTCGTGTGCCGGTGCCCTTTAAGTTTTCCAGCCCTTAGGGCCAGCCATTTTCTGTGCCACTGTATGAATGGTATAAGCATTCAATAAAACACACACAACTCCTGAGCTACTGGATATTAAAAAAACTGTAATATCTCTCATAAAACACCTTGCACTTTCACCAAAACAATGTGTAAAGCTTCTAGACTGAGTACGATCAAAGAAATAGCTCCTAATAGTTTCAAATAAATCCACCGTGGCGTGAAAAAATGGAGATTAGATGAACACGTATTAATATGTGAGTGGCCACCTGATACTGGTGACAAAAACACATACTAATACATGAGCGGACCACAAAGTGTTAAATATTTTAATCACCTGGAGAAAAGCTAAATAGCCACCAAGAATCAAGTCAATTATATATTTTTTTCTATTTAGAGGCAATAATCCTTCTTTAGCAGTTGACGATAGTTTGACCTCTGTTCTCCACTTCTGATGTAGTGCTTGTGACACTGTCACAGTAAATTACCAAAATATATAATACTGGATATGTAATGTTAAATTAGATATGCATATTAAATATTAAATCCTCTGTCCCCCATTAGAGTGTGAACTTCTTGAAAGCAAGACCATATTTCATTAATTTTCAATTTATAATTATAGCAGAATTTCTAAGCCAGTTTACACACTTACAAAATGTTTGCTAAATGAATGAATGATTTTTGCATGTTAAATAGGGGGACATGTGTGGTCCTAAAAAGTAAGATCCTGTTTTCATTAGTCCATAATCCTTTTAATTAATTGTGTTTAATTCCACAATTTTAAGTTATCTCATGAAGTTGCATAATACTTTTTTTGGATGATTCTGTTTATTTTTGAAATGCTACTTTGCATTGTTGCTATTCTGTACCTGTTTAGAACCCCCTATGTATACTTCATTAATATGAGGGTTCTTTTATATTTTATTTATCTCTGTCCTTCTACTCTCACATAAATCACTTAGTAAATGTTCAATAAACAAACCTTGAAAACAAGATAAGCAACATAAATGTAAGTTATTACATCCCCAGAAAGACAAGCACATGTACTTTTGAGAGCTAACAGGACTGGTGGTCTAAAAATTATGAACTGAATTGATAGTTGAGAGAGGAATTACTTAACAGTTTATATCCTAGGAAGATTAGTTAGTTTGAGTTTTATGAAGATTAGCTAGTGGACTCTGGCATTTGATAGAAATGCAGACCCATGAACATACATAGTGCTTGGTATAGTCTGTGTAAATGAATATTTATAAGGAAAGACTTAAAAATTTATTCCTCTTCCTCATAGATTTGACTGGATTTCACTACTTTATTCATTGCTTGGGCTTGGCTGAATATTACTCAATTACTCAAATGTTTTGTTTTTATCTGCCTCAGGTCCTCCCTATATTAACTTAGATTAAAACCATAAAAAAAGCCCATTTTTAAAGCCGTGCAAAGAAAACACTACATCAAAACTGTTAATATACACTTCCAACAGAAAACATGCATATCTTCATTTGTCTTTCACCTCATTTATGTCAGCCTATATCTTACTGGCAAAAATTGCTTTCCAGGGTGAGACAATCTAATTTGACTGTGATACTGCCTGGCACTTGAGTATTACACTGTTTCTTTGGTTAAAGTAAAAGATTTGCAAAACCAGTCTAAAAACTTTATTATCAGGGCAGAGCATCAATGCATCTCTTGAACATTCATCACAAACTGTATGTGTGAGCGCTGGAGGAGAATGAATCATCCTAGATTACCTATCTCATACTTGAGAGGTCTACAACAAAACAGCAACAGCAAAGATTAACTTGCTGGAGTTTCTAGGAAATTTACAGAGGCTGTTCTGTGGAGAAATACAAACCCCATTTGCAAGTTCCTTACTGTGAAAGGTATTTTAAATCAGAGGAAACATGGACATGAAAATTCTGTGAGGGTGCCCCATAGGTCAAATAATCTTGATAATCTTCCTTTTCATTGAGTATTTTTTGTCTTTGAAAATGTATGTGCATTCAAATGCAGAAAAGTTTGACATAAGAACAAATGTTAAAAATTTAGGTACCCATGAGAGATTTTGATAGTCCAGGAAGGATATAGAGATCGTGTCCCCAAGTCTGATGTTTTTACCCAGAGAAGTGAACTGTGATCTGCGATATATGTGCATTTTCTTTCTAGTGACCAATTTTCTATAATCGCTACTGGTAAATTGGCCTTTCTAGACACTTTAATCAATTAATCACCATGGTCTATAGTTTTACCATGGAACTTGCAATTGGTTAAAATGTCAAGTTTTCTCTATGATGTTCATCTTTCCAACTTCCATTTCAATGATTTCCCTTTTGACAATACTAGATGGACCTTAAAAAGAATCCAAAGCAACTAGCTGCTTTGCAGGAAATTATTTTGAAGTTTTTGTCTTCTTATAAACAAGCACAAACTTAGACTTCCTTATCAGCTATGCCTTTGCATCTACCGTTCTCTTGAGACATGCATTTGGGCTAAGGCAGCAAGGACTGGGGATAAAATATTTGAACTAATATTAAAATACATATTTAGTATATTAAACTAAGATTGAAGGCTATCTAGGTCTGGCAATTTGTATTTAGGAAACCAATCATTCTCATATTCATCACTTGTATTCTATCTGTTGAGAGAACAGCGTTTCTAAGCTTAATTTAATATTAAGCATAGACTTCTACATGATCTAATTTTATAAAGTTTATGTTAATAAAATTAAGAGTGTGAAATTAAGAGTGCAAAATAATATATATAATCTGTATCTTCATGGACATCAAAAAGCATCCTTAGAGAACACTATTTGCAGAATGAACATATAAAAGAAATTATCCCATTTTGATTTGTTTAGATCTGCAAACCCAGATGCTATTGAATTCTAGTACTTTGGTTACTAGAAGCAATTTAAGAATCCATCCTATTCCTTTCAGTTGTCTGTACCATATTAACATCATTGTCCATAATATTTCCAAATCTTTTGCTTATTTTTTGTATATAACATTTTTTACTTTCCTTTGTCATTAAATTAAGGCTAAATTTTCTATTAAAAACACCTATTTTAATACATCTGTCTAGAGTTCTCGATACCTGCTGTTACTTCCTTAAAGTGTATCCATAGTTTTCTATCTACTACCTAAGAAGTTTATTTTTATTACAAAACAAGTTATTAAAATATTTTCTCTTCACTTATGATACTTTTACTATATTACTTACACATCAAACATTTTGAACATTCAACTGGGCATTGATTTGTCTTGATAAAAGTTTAAATGATTTACTTTCATGTAAGAAAGCTGTTCCTGGTGTTTTTGAAAGAAAAGAATCTAACCATTTATGAACCATACTTACACCAAGTTGAATAGACATTGCTGAGTTCTGTCTTGTCAAACAACTCCGACTCTCTTACAGGTATAAACTTCAAAAGTTTTTAGGAAAAGGAATGAGAGACTATGTTTTACTGTAAAAGTGAGATTTCCAAAGGAATGGGAAACTCCCTGTGCCACTTTAAAGTGAAGATTGATTTTCTCTATATTATTTTAGCTTCAATGTGTCTCCATTTCTGAAACTGAAATACAACTTTGAAATTTCTATAAGAATAAGAGACCCTCATAATGAAATAAATGGGCATGGTAATGGCTGTCTTTGCTGTGTTCTCTAATGAGGCAAATTAGAAGTTAATTTAGTACAGAAAAAATTTCTGTACATAGTTGTACAGTAATCATGACTAGCAGCAGTAATCAGACCGCAGGTTAACTTGAGGCTCTTGAATGCTTGTTTAAAATCCAAGTTTCCAAAACCCAACTTCAGGGACATTTTTATTTAAAACATATGAGTCCTGTCACAACAAAGAATAAATCAAAATAACACGGAAGGAAATGGGGATTTGCCAGTAAAACCTATAAATACATTCATATGCAGACCTCCTTCCAAACCTATTATAACTTCAGAGAGCTGAAAAAAAAAAAAGAAGTACATGCAAATATTTTCTTTGTCAATCATGGCAACTGCCTCCACTCTGGGGCTTAGAAGCCAATAGTTGCTCTTTTACCTTCTGGTAGCCAAAATTAACTATTTCTGTAATGCCACCACAGTTATTGTCTTTCTTATACTCCAGACTAAGTTTACACTAAAATTAAAAAAAAAAAAAAACATATGGCATAGTTTGTGTATTTACTTTGTAACACATACTTTAAATTCCTGTTGTATGAGAGATGGGTTAGATATATTGGCTACAAAGATACCTAATGCAATAGTGATATTTAATTAGTGTTTACATTTTTTAAAAAAAGAACTGGGGTGCTTTTGTGAATGACTATAATAATTGAAACTATGATGTAAAAATTTTAGTGCAACTTCAAAACTTCTTAATGCCAAACCAGAGAAGAGAGTTTAATATCTATTTTAAGGCAATTGCAGTGATAAACTTACTTTTAAAGGAACTACTGCTTGAAATCCTTCTCTGTTTATAGTTATGATAATATAAAGACTGATAAATATGAGAATGAACTTGATTTTTTATTTCCTGAATTTGAATACTGAGTTATTATACAATACATAATGAATATGGCACAATATAATAAAATTTTCATCACTTATAAAACATCACTAGTAATATGATTTACTCTCAATCCAAATATTAAGATACAGAATCCTGATTGTGTGGAAATTTTTGCTTATATTGACTTTGAAAATGGGCATAATTTTGATCCAGAATTAGCTCAGTATCAATGAATGACTGAATATATTTAGTTTATAATCTGAATCTGGAGAATTAGTAAGTCTAATTTTAAGGAGTAGGCTTTGATAGTAATAAACAAAATATGGAATAATATAAACTTTTAATTTTTCTATGCATACTTCAAAAAAACCAAAAATGTTCTTGCAATTTATCTCTAACATCTTTTGTTGAAAACTAAATTGTGCGCCTGTATTAAATATTTCTGTCTAATGTTTCCATGCTATATTTCTTCAAAATATTTTTCTGAATTTTATAGGTTTGCCAAGTTTTTCATAACTGTTTGAAGTCAATGACTGCAATCAGTTTTTCAAAAACATATCAGTATATTCCCAGAATTTCAAGATCTTATATTTCTTAAAAATAGCTCTATTTTGGTTAATATTCAGCTATAAGTTAATATTCAACATATGCCAAAAAAAAACTTTATTCAACTTAACAAAACAACTAACCCAAATAGTTAATACACAATAGATCTTAACAGACAATTCATCAAATAGGATACCCAAAAGACCAACAGATACATGGAAAAACTTTCAGTATCACTTTTAACATGGGAGATGCAGATCAAAACCACAATGAATACCCTCTCACACCTATAAGAAAGGCACATGTTAAAAAGACTGTCAACGTTAAGTGCTAGAGAGGATGTAGTGAAAGAGGATTCTTAATATATTGTTGGTGGGAATGTAACTGGGGCAACCATTGTGGAAAGCAATCTGGGCTTACCTTAAAAACTAAAAGTAGAAATAACCTAGGTTCCAGAAATTCCACTTTGTGGCATCTATTTAAAGAACATGAAACCATCAACTCCATAAATTATGAATTCTACAATGCTTATTACAGAATTATTTATAATAGCTAGAATGTGGACTCAGTCTAAGTGTCCCTGATAGAAGATTAGATCAAGAAGATGAGATACATCTGCATAGTGAAACACTATTCAGCTATAAGGAAAGAGAAAACATTGCTATTCACAGAAAAATGGAAGGAGCTTGAGAAAATTATGTGGAGAATAGCAACTTACAAAGGTAAAGAGAAATATTGGACATTTGTATATATGAGTAAAATAAAGAATGATAGCAGATGTATAGACAAATCAAAATACTTATAATAACTAGCAGAAACTAGTAAATGAAGTGAGGTTTCTGAGAAAAGTCTTCAGGGGTATAATGGGTAATGGTAGGAGTAAAAACAACCTTAAAGAAAAAATCAAATGGCTAATAAGTTAGAGGTTAACAGTGCACCTTAGGAAAGAGTCAGAATTAGGAGTAAAATAACCTACTCTGTCAATTAGCAGAGCAGAATAATCAATCAGCTGTAAGCAAAGCAGATGGGCATAATATAGGAAAAAAAAATTGTCAAGAACCTGGCATCTAGAAATCAGTAGATTCCTGTTAAAATAAGTGTTCTTAAGGACCGTTGAGAAGAGACATTATTTTCAAATTATGCCAATTATGTAATTTGTGAAATGAAATGATGTGAACTTGATAAAGATACTGTTATTGTCTGTGAGTTTTCTGCTCAGTAAATGGTTTCCATCCAGGGTAACCAGTATAGTAAGAACTTCACCTATGCTCTCTGTGATAGGGCCTCTAAATATGCTGATCTTAAAAAATCAAGTCACTTTCTTATTTATATTCATCTATGTATTATAATTAGTCATTATAGCTAAATAACAAAATAGTGAACACAAAAATTATATTGGTTTCCTTGTATATAATCCACAGTTCTACTCCATTTCAAAGATAACGGGAGATTTCTGGAATGTCAATATAGTGAAGTTCTATCAATACAATAATCATTAACATTTATTGAGCAATTACCATGTTTAAGTCAATATCAGATTGTTTATGTGGATTAACTAATTCCTCAAAGCAACATGTATGAAATTGCTTTTATTGTAATGCCTATTGCATAGATGAAGATGAAGTGCAGAGAGGCTAAATAGCAGAGCTAAGGCCCCAAGGCCAGGAAGCAACAAAGTCAGGATTTGAACATGCCATACTAGCCACCATGCTGTGTTGCCACTGCTCTTCACAGCATGGAAAGAAGATAAACACATGCAATTTGAAGCGACATGGATGGAATTAGAGGGAATCATACTCAGTGAAATAAGCCAGAAAGAAAGAGAAAAATATCGAATGGTTTCACTTATAACAGGACTATAGGGAGGCCGGGTGGGAGAGAGACACTCAGCGATGGGGGGGTGGGGGGAGGGGAGGATAAGGGCACAAAATGGAAGAGAGAATACAGGGGACCATGGAGAGGGATCACGGGTGAATTGGTGGTGGGCTGCCCAAGGGGAATACAAAATGTAAAAGACATAAATAACAAACAAAAAAAAGATTAGATTGGGAGACTGATTCTGGAGGTGTTGAAATGGTAACAACTTATGAAAGGAAAGTACATCCCATACTTCTGCATTGTTTATTTTTCTCCCTTTATTTGCAGCAGTGTAGAGGGGAAGAAGGAAGAAAGGAAAATACATATTTGTCAACCCTGGAAACCAATTCTGTCAAGATTCTCAGTAACTTAGTTATAAAACTAAGCATTTTACAATACTCAGAAGGTGGTACTCATAAGGGATAAATGAAGTCTATTCATATACATAAGATCTATTGCAATCTGAAGATGTATAATTTTGTAAGTATAGAAAGATAATAAAATATAGTATCACCCATCAGAGTCTTAAAGTCATGTAGATTTAACAATTTTGACTACTTTTTTTAAATTACAGATAGAAATCACGGGAAAAAAATATTTTGATGAAAAGTGGTAATCTATGTTATTTTGATCTTTTGCTACTTTTAGTTTCTTAGTTCATGCTTTCATTTTTTTTTTTTTTGGATCCCTTTTAGGACATTTCAAGTACTAATTAATTACCCCAGGATGTGAATTAAGGATGATTTGTATTATGCTCGCAAGTGCAAGACATATAAATCCACAAATGTTTATATATGAAGGCAATTTAAAGTAAATTATGTACATCAAAGAACACCATAGTAAATAGAAACTGAGATTTTAATTCTAGTGTTATTTATTATTTTCTCCCAGCAACAACCTTTGCATTCCTTTGTGTATTTCTCCCTGTACTCCTCTCCCTTTACCATAGAACCCTCAGGGTCTTTGTTAATGTCCCCTAATTTTTATAAGTATTTTACATTATCTAATCCTCTGCTATATAAATATCTACTATTTATGTTTGACAAATTACACAGGATTCCCTGGAAATCTCTCCATTCTGCTATAAATGGCTGCATCTTCCTTATAACTGAATAGTATCCCATAGACTAGATGTAATACATCTTCTTGATCCAAATTTCTAATTGGGCAATTAGGTTGTTCCCATGTCCTGACTATTATAAATAATATTGCAATAAGTATTATAGTGCATAAGTATTATAGTGCAAGGTTTTTTTTGTTTGTTTGTTTACTTTTGAATTGATGATTTTGTGTTCTTTGTATAGATGCCCAGAAATCAAATTGCTGGGTTATTGAGCATTTCCATTTTTAGCTTTTGAAGGTAAATCAAGATTGTTTTCCAAAATAGCTGCACCAATTTACATTCCCAACACCAGTGTAATAGATTCCTCTTTAGTTCCTCTTTTTCTTCACCCTCTCCAGTACTTGCTTTGGATGGGGTGTTGGTGGTGAGAGGGTGGGGGGTGTCTTTTTTATATGTGCCATTCTCCTGAGTTTGAGATTATATCTTACTGTGGTTTTGATCTATATCTCTCATATTGGAAGTGATAATGATAATTGGAAGTGATAATGGACATAATTTTTTCATATGTCTATTGGCCTTCTAGAAATTCTCTTGGAAAATTGTTCATATCCGCTGACCATTTATTAATTGGGTTGTTTTTCTATTATTGAATTGCATGACTTGTATATACTTGGATATTGATCCTAACTTGGATTGGTGACAACTTGGACTTGGGATTGGTATATAAAGTAGTGAGAACAATTTTATGAGACTAAGCCCTTGATCTATGGGAACTGACTCTGTATTTTCAAGTACAGTGTCAGAAACGAATAGAAGCATTAGATACAGCTAGTGTCTTGAGAATTGGAGAATTGCTTGGACTGAAAACCCACCATTTAGTGACTAGAATTACCAGGAGTGAAGTACTGAGTATAGTTTTGTAATGGAGAGAGAACACAACAGTTGTGTTTTTTGTTTTGTTGTTACAACATATAATGGTTATACTTGCGTAGCTAGCAATTCATTTTAGCGTTACTTGTATGAGAATTTTCTCATCCATAGTCACAGAAATGTTTCTTTTCTCTATTTTCCTTATGTTGGAAGAATTTTGTCAGGTGTTCCATGTTTTTCTAAAACAATCTATTTTCTCTAAATATTTTATAATTAAGCAGTTGTTGTGAGTACAATTTCCAAACATAGGTCTCTTAAATTTGTAGTAATATTAATCACAAATAGGAATTCATACCCAATGACTATTTATATGATAAAAATTAACATACTTTGTAGTTTACGGAAACTACAATTTAGTATTAAGAATCATCTGTTATTTTAATAACTTTTCTTATGTATCATGATAACCTTAATCAAATGATTTAACCTACTTAATAGACACCCATATTTTGTGTTTGAGGATGACTATACTGTTAAGCTTGATCTGTGTTTCAGTCATTAAGATGTTTCCTCTTTGAACTGATTCAGAATATATTGTATTGACTCCATGAATTGATGCAAAATGTGTAAGTAGGATAGATACAATTAGGGCATGCGTCCTAAAAGTAAATTTCAAAACTAAATGACTATTCATGGCACATTTGCACACCCAAAAAATATGCTCCTGAATTTGTGGCCAAAATGCCAGCAAAGTAAATGTCATTGTCATATACCACTAGTTAGTAATATTTTAAATTATTTCGAACAGTTCTTGAGCTTTTAAAGTTATTTTACAATTAAATATTTTATTAAATACAAATTAAAATTTTCACTTCCAGTGTTCAGCATTTATCCACTTACAAATGTAAAGATTGGTATCACCATCCTTCCTGAAGTTTTATCTAGATCTCCATATATACAAAGCTAAGGGTAATATAAATAATTTAATAATGCTATTCCTTAGCTACCATGCTACCACTGGATGGCACATTAATTTTTTGTACCTCTAGAAAAATAAAAGGTAAGGAAATGGACACTCAGCACTGCCAGAAAATGATGTGTTTTTATGAAAAAGTCTACAACGTTCAGACTCTGAAAGGAAAAATTTGACAGGTTAATTTTTCTATTTCCTATGCATTTCTCCTATTCATATCCTCCTTAATTCAGAAGTAATGTCCATCTTCCATAGTGGCAGGGGCCTAACGTCATTTGAATACTGTTGTCTTATGCTAATGAGATAGGCAAGAGTAGTGGCAAAGTGTTTTCTATGCTGCTTTGAGGTATATAACATCTTCCGATGCAAGACTTCATAGTTTGGGATTCCATTACTAAGACATCTCACAGCCAATTAGCAATATTTCTAGCTCCCTGTGCAGTGCCGTCTCCTTTTTAACTGTACCCTTTCACTTTCTGTGTGAAGCCTATATAAATACATTTTAGTAAACCTTCTTAATTTTATCATCACTCAGAGAGTTAGGAGAAAACGTTTAGTGACACTGACTAAACAAACTCTACAGTACACTAGATTCTATTACTCTGGAAAACCAAGCTAGCATAGTAGCAAAAAGTGGGCATTTCATATTATTGATATTTCAGATTATTACTTAATATATCAAGTAGAGAAAAAAATATGGAGGAAATGCCAACAAATGTGAAGAAGCCCAGTTTTGTTACTAGGTACTTAAATGTTTTAGCTTTACTTAGGCAAAATAAATAAGAAAATATGAAATTTTACTATGTGAGTCTATGAATATTTATAGGTATGGATAATACGGTTTACAAGTGTAAGGAAGAATCAGTATTTAATTACATGTGGGTAGAGATTTTTCTCTTCAAAGAATGGCATGGCTTTGTCTCTTTAGAGGTGTGGTTTTCAAAATGCACCCCCGCCCCCCAGTTAGACTGTTATTTGTATTATTTGAGAGTCTGATAGAAAAGTAGATTCTCCGATCCCATCTCAAATTTACTGAAACAGAATTTGAGCTCAAACAGGACACCTCCCATATCTTCTCACTCCAATACTCACTCAAGTTTGAGAATCATTAATCTAGGTCTACTCAGATTTAGAAAAAGTTTTAAAGAGAAAAATGAGAGAATTTGAAGTGAACTAATTGTAGTAGCAATTGGCAGATGTTCAATACAGAAGTGATGATTTAAGTTTGTATAAATGAAATTGTTTAAACATAATCTCCACAATATGGGAAAAGAAACTATTAAATACTATTTTTTATCACCCATTGCTTCTGATTTAATTACTTTGAGGCATAAAGCACCTTTGATAAATAGCAATGGTTACCCCTTTAGGTAATTTGAAAGAGGTATACACTCATTTGTTACTAACTTACTCTTGGTAGTAGTACAAAAAACCTATGACTATTTTTTAAATAAATCCCAATGGTTTATATCACAACTATAAAAATAATATTGTACTGATACTGTAATAAGCCACCTAAATTGTTAATGATAACAATTTCTTTTAATTCACTTGGATTAGATAGTGAGATAGGATATAGAAGAACATCCCATATTTATGGATGGGGAAAAGCAACATAATCAAAATTTACTATCCTGGCTCAAGCAATATGTATATGTATTATATATATGTAATTTAAAAATATATAATATATATATATATAATTCATACCCATAAATATCAATATTTATTTAAGAATATATTTTTCAAAGAAATACTAAAAAAACTATTAAGATTTGTATGGAACCACAAAAGGTTTTGAAACACAAAAGCCAGTTGAGAAAAAGGAGAGAAATGGGAGGCTTCATATTACCTGACGTCAAACTTTACTATACCAGTGCTACTAAAAGCAATGTGATATTGGTTCAAAAATAGATACATGGATCAATGGAATAATATTAACAGCCCAGAATTAAATCATCATACATGTTAATATCTGCTCTCTGATACAGCAACTATGACCATGTAATGGGTGAAGGAGAGCCTCTTTAATAAATAGTGTTGGGGAAACCGGAATGCTATACATGAAAGAATGAAATTTGATCACTCATTCTATGCACAAAATAAATTCCATATGGATTAAAGACCTAGTTATAGGTCCTGCAACAATAAAATATATGGAAGAAAATATTGACTATGTGTTCCATTGATATCAATGATAAAGGTGTTTTTGAAGACAATAAAGGGAATAAAAGCAGAAACAACTTGGATTACATCAAGTGAAATGGTTTTAAACAGTGAAAGAAAATATAAGATTAAAGAGATATCTTACTGAATATGAGAAAATATTCATACACTATAATCAACAGGAGGTTAGGACTGGCTAGAAACAACTTTCCATGACCCCTTGAATTCAATTAATTTGTTAGAGTGGCTCTCAGAATTCAAATAAATCATTTATTTAATAGACTATGATATATTTAAATTTATTTATTTATTTTTTGAAGATTTATTTTTTATTTATACATACAAGCTGGGGTACAGGCCAGAGGCATGGGGCGGTGAGAGGGTTCACCAGAGACAGAGTGGGGAGCAGAACAGGCAGATCAGAAATACACTGCTGAGGGGAGCAGCGGGCGAGGCAGGAGAGGTCTGCCGCACCATGTGGGATTCTCCCGGACTGGGCTTCGAACTCGCGTCCCCTCCGCCTACAGCTCCACAGCGCAGCACCCAACCGCTGCGCTACTGGCACTGGGGAGGCCCCGATATATTTAAATTTAAAATGAAAAAGCAAACAAAAAAAAAACAACCTTAGGAACAGCCAGATGGGACAAGATGCTTAGGGCAAGGGAAGGCATGCCCTCTCTGGGAACACCACACTCCCAGCACCTCTGAATGTTCAGCAATTCAGAAGCTCTCCACATTCCACCAGGTTTGTATGGAGGCTTCATTAAGTAGGCACAATTTAATAAGGCAGTCTTTAGTCATTCTCCCCTTCCTGCTTGGGGTGAGGAGGGGAAGAGCATGATGCTGGAAATCCCAACCCTCTAATCATATGGTTAATTTCCCTGGCAAACAGCCTGCATTATTAGGAGCTTTCCAAGTATCTCCTCAATAACGTAAGCTGTATGTGTTGAAAGAGATAAAAACCAAATATATAACGACCAAATATATAGTTACTATAAATCACAGAGATTTGAACATTAGTGTTCAACATACTGTATTTTTAATGTTTGTTAAATATCAGCATTTGTAAAAAAAAAATAACTTCAGAAACAGTATGATTTTTAAGTGACTTTTTAAAAATTTATATAGTGCTACAATCACTCAGGAAAGGTTTTCTAATTTTGCATTTTCAGCAAAGCACAATTATATGAAAATCTTAATTATAAAAGCAAAAATTTTTATTTTTGTAAAATTAACACCACCAAAAATATTATGTTTGTCTTTATTACTCTTTCAGGTACCACTAGAGCACCTAGACTTGTGCAGTAATAATTAAATTCATTAATTATTAATCATCAAATTAAATAAAACTGTTTAGAGTATTTTACTAAGATTAATTAATAATAAAACATAAATTTTAGAATACCATGTTGACGTTTGGTCATTGTTAAAAAAGAATAAACATTTTACTTAAAATACAAAGCTAAATTCACATCTTTTTTTTTTTTGTTACTTTTATTTATGTCTTTTACATTACTGTATATTCCCCGTAGGTTTCCCACCATAAGTTCACCCGCATACTGTCACGATTGTACCTTGTGCTCTTAAAGACTTGACTGTATAGAGGTTTCTACACTCTTGCCTAATGTTCTGCAGATGTTAAAGGTAGCTGCACTCTTATGTCTGCATTTCTTCAATAAGGACCGTGAATTTGATGATCTCTAGATACATTATATATAACTTTCTGTGTTCAGAAAGAGAAGATAATTACAACAACCTCTCCTGAAGAAATCAACTCACTCTTAGGTCCTCTCACATGGAATGTCAGCTTGCCAATTAAATAATATAGCGATGAAGATCCAGCTCTTTTAACTTTGCACAAATCTGGTTGTACAAGATAGCTTTTAGTATCATTGTCATTTTCTCTGACAGCCATGCATTTAATTGGAAAAAATATATAAGATTAGCTACTTTTTTTTTTTTTTTCCTAGAAAGATCATGGTAAATAGCCAGATTTTCTGTCTTGGTATTGTCTTTTTATCTACAATGGAATTATCTCAGAATGTTCTATTAAATTCTTGAATCATTCTCAAGACATTTTCATTTGCATTATTTCAGGTTCAATAAAGAAGCATAGCTTCAGACAAATGCCTGATTTTATACCTGCTGATAATGGCTATAAGTAGAATAGAATATTATTTCACTTAAATAATTTACTTTGAGTAATACTGACCAATACAAACTTTTGGAGCACACTGATGAGTAAAATAAGGATTTAAGAGGTATATATATATATATATATATATATATATATATATATATATGTGTGTGTGTGTGTGTGTGTGTGTGTGTGTGTGTGTATAATATATATATATATATGTGTGTGTGTGTGTGTATATATATAATATATATATGTGTGTGTGTGTGTGTGTGTGTGTGTGTGTGTGTGTGTGTGTGTGTGTGTGTGTATATTTAATCAGAGACTGAGTCTCAATTCTAGGTTCCAATTCTGAAAACAAGCAAATGAGATTCCTTCTTTGTTCAAATTTAGTAGATTTTCCTGGGATATATTTGCATCATTTCATTGTGAGGGAAATTGCAGGAATAAGCCATTTTCTTTGAGAATGTCAGTAGAGAAATAAGTAACTTCTCATTGTGGAGTAGCATTAGGACTCTTAACACAAATAGAGATTTCTGTATTGCTACTAAGAACAGTATCCCTGAATTAATAATACCCATTGAATGGATCCAGTAGTTGCAGATGTTTCTATTTTAATAGCATTAAGAGACTACAATTTTTTTCTGAGATTATTGCGTTGTTCTGATGATTGAAGTCACTTGCATTTCAGCCTTCATGCTTGTAAATATTCTACTGAGATAAAGGAAGACATTTGCTGTTGATGTCTTATTGCTCAATTATGAAGCACAGAAAATGTTCCTTCCTGGGAATTGCAAGAACAAAACGGGCTCATTCACAGTAAATCAGAAAATGGCTCTTACTGGTATTGGTGGAATCTATACACTAAAGAGAAATTACAAATTTACTTCTTCCTAGAGAAATGCAAACTTTTCATTAATCAGTTTTCAAAGTGAGAATGTTTATATTAGTACTGAAAAACTGGTAGATGTAACACTTACTAAAGTTTAAATTAAGAATTATGTTCACTGAAGAATCATTTTAAGGGATGGAAGAAATATTTAAAACGATGAATTCCCATTTCAGTTTATTTAATTACAATGAACTACGTCACAATTGCAGTCAGACTCCCACAGCAGAGCAATAATCTTATAAAAATCTGAAATTCTGCTTTGTAATCTACCAGGGATAAAAGTTCTGCAGTGGAATATAGTCATCTTTCAATGAGTTCTTTCCATGAACTCATATAAAGTCTTATTTATTACCTTATTATTGCCTGTTTGGCCTGAAGCAACCTCCAAGAGAACAATTTCAGCTGTTTTTTTTTTTTTTTTTCTATCACGCACAAAGAGATAATGAAAGTCTCTTTTTCAGTCATGCAAATTACTGGAAGACCTGCAGGTTTTTTGGCCTGAACAAAATTAAGCTGGCCTAAAATGAATTATAAACTAAAAAAGTTACCTTTATTACTGAAATCACGAGTCAGGAAGCTTTATTCAAGAGATCAGTTTCTTTGCTCACATATCCTTCAGTATTCAAGTTCAGCTTGCTATATGATGATCAGCATTTTTTTTTTCCTATTGTCAAGATCATGTTTATTTTTTGTGTGTGTGATGGGCTATCCCCACCATTAAATGAAAACTCAATGTCTGTCCACTCATACCAAATCATGGCACTTGGCATAATGCTGACAATGATATATTGAATGAAAGACTGACAAGTAGTCTTGTTAAAACTTGAACCTCAATGATTTGCAATACTTTCATTATAACTGAGATTTACAGCCATATTTTGTTTAGAAAGTATGAATCTATAGTTTATTTTTTACACTTTTCCTTGATCTTTTTTTTTTTTAGTCTGAGTATTTACAGTTGGGTTGTTTCCAGGCTTAGGCATTTTATGAAGGGGAATTTCAAACCTGTCAGTGCACAATAATGAGTCTTCATAGGTACTTCATAGGTAGCATTTTTTTTTTCCTTTTTATCAAAATAGTGACTCCTTTTAAGTTTATGAAAGCTGGGGGGATATACTAGAAGTTTTCATATTTCTTTTGTTATAATTGGAAGAACAGAAACGAGAGTTTTTCATTTATGGGAAAAACTTATGTGTTCCACACTAATGAGGCATAAATGACATTAATCAATGATGACAGTACATCCCCAGACTCTGGGAGAATCTTCCACATGAGAAGGAATTTGCTCTGACTCTTGTGCTAAACCACTATATTCAGCGCATCCATCCCATTTGATAAGATCAACTTTACCCTTGGATCAGACTAGACCTCTAAATAGCCTTGAATTTGAGTTGCAACATTTGGATCTTTTATCTAATTGTTTATACCAAATTAAGTTCTGGTTTCAGGCTACCAGTAGACACTGAAGGACATGAGAAATAGGAAGAATAACCCTTTACTTAGGTCTGTTGTGTGTATGCTGTTGAAAATATTAGGCAGTGTATCATACAAAATCTTTTTGATGAGGATCTTGAGGGCAAAAAAATTCTCATTTCTTTTAAATGCATTCTTGCTAGCCATTTGCTCTGTTTTGTTTTCTTGGTTTGTACTCTTGCAACTGACTATTTTCTATTTTTTATCTAAAGTGTTCCTTATTACATGGGTATTTACAATCTTGCAATTACCTGTCTTTTTCTACTTTGTGGTTAGGAATCTTAGAATCAAAATTTGACTCCCTCACTAATTGTGTATAGGGAATATATACAGAGTCTGAGTCCAGTTATTTGCCAAATTGATCCAGACTCTATAATCTTCCTGATTTTCCCCTTATTCCCCCAAAAGTTCCCTCCATTGATTTATCACATTTAGTTTTCTAAACCATCTCAAAAACTTTGCTGCCAGAGATCTGTACAAATCTATGCATGATGTATTCTTTCTCAAGATCATTTACTTTCTTTGCTTAAGAGAAAGGTCCAAATAATTTTGTAGCACACAAGAATTTACATGTGTTTCTCATCTTAGTCTTTTCTCTCTTTTTTCATGTTAGTAACTCCCACTCTACCTCTTTCCTCCATTCCCAGAACCCTCTATTCTATTACCAGTTACATACAGTTCCTCCAACACACTGTGCTGTTTTATGTATCTATACCTTAATCCACAACTCTGTGCTATTTTGGATAATACTACCATCTTCCTTTAGTGTTCTTACCTCCCATCCCCTCCCAAGGTAGCACTAACACCTTCTCCTTGGTTTTCTTGGTATATGTTAGAGTGCAATATAATATCGAAGACTAATATATACCTTGTGAATTTTTTCCAACGAAGTCTGCCATAAAACTGAATTCTTTGAAGGCAGGGATCATGTGTATTTTTTGTTTTAAAGTCAGGAAACTGTATATTTCCCATCAAATTATGCATATTTAATATATGAATAACAAGTGAATGAATAAGTATATGAATTCTATAGTCTATTAGACTAAACTTACTAAACTTATACCAGATCATGGATTCATGATTCCCTATGATGTGCTCTCACTTGCAATTGTGAAGTTATACTATATGAAAGTATTAAGAGCAATGAAATGCTGCTAAAATACACTGTAGTCATATATTGATAGAACACATCTATTTACTTAATTAAAACATTAAATAAAAAGCACAGACACTATATACATGTAGTGTGTATCTATACATATAGCAGTGTTTGATTTTATAAAGGTGCCAAAACCCACGTAAATGTATAAGGAATCCATCTGTTGATTAGATTATTTTAATTTCCTGGCACTACATGACCTTCAGACTTAAACATTAGTTTAAGTTTGAAATTACTCATTAGAAATGAGGCTTTGACCTATGTTACTGAACAAAAATTTAAGGCTTTGTGAGTTAAGTTCAAAATTTTGGGTTAAATTTAATGTTTCAGTAAAAAAAAAATGATGCATGTAAAATAGATCTAACATTTTCATTCTGTAGACACTTAATCTCCACTTAGCTACACTTGTTTCCCATGGCTATCTTATAATTTTGTTTTTAGGTATGAATAAATAAATAACTCCTTTGATGAGAACTATTACAGAAAAAAATTTATTTTGAAAGCATCCAGAAAATCACTAGAATGAAACTTATTACTACTATATTCTGAGAACCATAAACAATTGGCTTTTGTTATTCCACTCTGTACTTTTGTTTCATTAAATGTGATTTTTTAAAGTTTCAAGATAAGTAGCTTCCAGACATCTATAATTTAACCAGTACTCTGTAGATGACAGTTATATTCTTTAATCACACATTACATTATATAACCTTACATATTATTCTATATTGAATGGATTTTCTGAATCACTTTAGTCTAACCCCTTACATTAATACTGAGTTAACAAAGGCCCAAATTTAAGCAAGTTGCCAAATCCTTCACAAATTTTGTTTATTATATCCTTAGCCATTGATAAATGTTCTACTTTTGTAATATAATCCTATATTCATTCTCTCTTCATACAGTAGTATATTAATAAAACTACATTATGTGCATGAAAAAGATATTATGAATATATAATTGGGACCATAGAAGGTTAATAGAGTGTTGTTCTCACTGAAACAGGATTTGTATTTTACAGAAGTGTCTATGTTAATATATGAAGTGTGTGTGTGTGTGTGTGTGTGTGTGTGTGTGTGTGTGTGTATGGCTCTCTTCATTTTATCAGAATTAATATTTTTCACACTTCTTCCTTTTTATCTGTTCTATGAAAATTAAATATTCCTGGAAATTTGATTAAAAATGTCAATAACTATTAATAACTGGCACATTAAAACATTTTGGGTAATTGGTTAAATAATTACAAGGAGTTTAATTAAAGAAGTTAAACCCAATGTAAAGACTGGAAACCAATAAATATATTAGATCTGCACTATTAGTGACACTTTAAATTCCAAGGGTATTTTTATGCTGGACTCACTAGGGCAATTGCAATTATGTTAGAGAACACAATGAGTGGAATCTGGATAGTAATAAATACTGTATTAAAATGTAATTTTTTGTAAGAAGTTAAATTGTCTATCATTGATCCTCACTGTTTTCATGAATAAAACCCTAAAGATTTGACAAAAAAGCTATTAGAACTAGTAAATTCAACAAAGTTGAATACACAATTGATACACACAATAAAGTTATACTACAATAACAATAAGATATGAAAAGAAAATTAAGAAAACAATTACATTTACAATAGAGTGAAAAATAATAAGATACTTAAGAAGAAATGAAACCAATAAGGTGAAAGATCTGTAGACTGTATGCTGAAAACGAAACAAAAATAATTGCTGAAAAGAAATTAAAGAAGACTCTAAAAAATGTCAATGCATCACCTGTGGAGATTGGAGAAACTTAATATTGTTATGGTGTTTATACTATAGTATGGTGTCTGTATATATATATATGTACATATATATATTATAATATTATTATGATATTTATATGTTTATATTCAACACAATTCCTATCAATTTCTTAATATTTTTTTGAGGAATAGAAAATTCTTCATAGACTCCACATAGAATTTCAAGAGATCATTATAGCCAAAACAATAAAAAAAAAAAAGATTTCAAAGCATACTATAAATCAACAATAATCAAAATAGTATGGCACTGGCTTAAATATAAATAGATCAACAGAATAATAGAGAGCCCAAAGTAAACATATGAATATATGGTCAAATGATATTAAACACGGCTGCCAAGGTAATTCAACAGGAAAGGATTATTTCTTAAAAAATGGTGCTGGAGAAAACTGGAAACTGGATCTCCACATGCAAAAAATGAATTGGGACCTTATTTCATATCACATGCAAAAATTTACTCAAATTAAAATGTACATATAAGGTTTAAAAGTATAAAACTAGGAGAAAGCCTAGGGAGAAAAGCTTCATGACATTGAGCATGGAAACAATTTACTGAATATGACAATGATAGCACAGATGACAAAAGCAAACAAATAAATGGACCTATATTAAAACAAATACTTGTGCGTCAAAGTACACAATAAGTAGAAAAGCCAATCTAAAGAATGGGACAAATAGTTGCAAATCTTATATCTACGGAGGAGTTAATATCCAGAATATATAACCAACAGTTCAGTAACAAATCAAGTAGCGTTATTTAAAATGGACAAAGGATTTTCATAGACATTTCTCCAAAACTGATAAAAAGATGACCAACAAGCCTAGCAAAGATGCTCAACATCATTAAACATCAGATAAATTCAAACTAGAATCACAATGAGATATCATCTCATATCCATTAGGATGGTTTCCAAAATAAAATTCAGAAACTAAGAATTGTTGACAAGTTTGTCAAGATATTAGAACCCTAATGTACTCTAGGTGAGATTTTAAAATGGTGCAACAGCTATGAATAATAGTATGGAAGCTTTTTTATAAAATTGAGAAGTATATGATCCTGCAGTGCTAGTTCTGGGTATATATACCAAAGAATTTTTGAAAATTGTCTTGAGATCTTGTATAGTGGCACTTTTACAATCACTAAGAGGTAAAAGCAACCCAGATATCCACTGATTAATGAATGAATAAATAAAATGGGATATAAACATGAAACAGAGTATTATTCAACCTTAAAATGGATAGAAAGCCTGTCACATGGTACAACACGGATGAACCTCAAGACAAGATGCAACAAGATAGTCACCAAAAGTCAAGTATATTGAGGGAGGCATTCAAAGCAGTCAAATTCCTATGAGCAGAACATAGCATGGTAGTTACTAGAGACCTTTAGGAGGGGGAAAGTGGAGGTGCTGTTTACTGAGAAGTAATTACGGAATTAATTTTATTTACACACACACACACAGATCAGTATCAGGTATATGAAATGAAAAATCAGAAAATAGGAAACAATTTTGTTGAAACTAGACTACATCAATTTTCCAAGAAAAAAAACATCTATAAATCCCTAATTCCTACTTGAAAGTTTGGAAATTTCAGTGTCTACAGAAATTTGAAATTAGAGATGTTATTCAAAATTGACTGCCTTTCACAATTCTTTACATTAATTTTCTTACTGAGAAGGATTTTATAATGGAATTCTGAAATCAGTAAACTCTAAAAATAATATCAATAATTAAAGAAAACTGAAAGTGTTTTTTTGATAAAAGTGTGTTATTTAAAACCACATTTTATTTGACTTCCTACCTTACTAATGCTCGTTGGCAAGGTTTAAAACTCATTTAACAGCACTTTAAAAGTCCTCACACATTCTTAACCATTTCAAAAATTTCCATTTGTAAAATAGATCTAATGCAAAATGTGTGCTGTAAAACATTTCGATAAAAGTGAAACCACTGATAGTCCAAATGGAGGTCATTGCTATTAAGAAAAATTTTCATATTTTTCTTCTTTCAGTGCTCTTGTTCTGCTGGATGATTTGATTAGTGCTAATGTTTATTGATATGCTGAATTGCTCCATGTTCATCTGATTTTCTTGTATTTTGTCAAACTCTTTCCTAAAGAACAAAGATACTTCTCCTTTAAGCTATGAAAAAGCCCATACATGTTTTTGTTTATCTTTAATTTCTTATTTTGGAAGCAAAGTGTGTCCTCAGGATTCAGATACTTACAAAATTATATAGGGAAAGGAAGTGGTATTGTAAGAAGGAAATAAACTTGGACA
Source organism: Scalopus aquaticus (assembly GCA_004024925.1). Taxonomy (NCBI): domain Eukaryota; kingdom Metazoa; phylum Chordata; class Mammalia; order Eulipotyphla; family Talpidae; genus Scalopus; species Scalopus aquaticus. The sequence continues at coordinate 27,114 of PVIJ01005764.1, read as the reverse complement.
TAATAAATTGCAAAAAAAAAAGCACTCTTGCTAGAGCTTTTTCTTTCCCATCCATGTTTTAGCAATGCAAACTTTTTTCTCTTGGCTAATCAGTTTTTCCCTCAAGAAATATTTAAAGTCACCCTTTAGCTCCATTGCCAAGTCATTAGAGAGAACTGAAATTCCCAAGCCTTTAGGAAGTTAAGCTACAGGCCACTTAAAGGTAATACTGAGAGCAGAAGTTTGGCATTAGAATATTTAGTTGCAGATGTTAAATGGAATTTCCACTATCTGCTGCATCCCAGATATAGCGATTAAATTTTTCTCTCACATTTGTCTCTACATCTTTTATACTGTTTTTTGTTCTGCAAAGTTTATTTTGCTGTATAGCATTTTAAGTTTGAGCTTCTAAAGAGATTGATACTTTCTCATTTTCTGGGGAGGAAAAGTGATAGATCGCCTTTGTAAATGAAGACTCATGCTGTTATTGTCTACAGTTCGTGGTAGTCATGTTAGATTAAACAACATTCTGTTGTGGGCCCCTTATTAATTATGATGCTTCCTGCTGCCATGCTGATTCTTGTTTCCTGATGGCTCTTCACTATGGAGAAGCACAGCTTCTTTCAAAGAAGCCCATCACAATGCGAGCAGCTCATTAACTTCAGCCTTCCTCCCAGTTTTCGATGACAAGCTGAAGAACCTTCTCTAACTAACTTTCTAGAGAGAGATAATAAAGTTTTATTTCCCTTTCACAACGTTTCAAGGGCAGTTTATCACATTCTTTTCTTCTAGATAGAATTTTGAAGAGAAACAAAGGGACTCAGAACTTCATTTTTTAATGTTACATATGACACAAAATAAGAGGTTACAGTAAATGGCAAACAACTAATGACTCCCTTTGTAGTTTCCATATTTTATTTCTCAAAAAAGACCACATTTTTGTATTTGCCTCATAGAATAATGAACTTAAATGAAATTCCATTGACTGTTTTTTCCAGATTCAAGTTCTATGATTGTTTTTCTTTAGGCTTTATTTCTTTTTCCTTTATTTTGTTTACTAGCAAGTAAGATACTATTTAGTATTACAGAACCCTTCAAATATAAATACTCTTTAACTTTCTTAAATTCCAAATTCCACCATTATGTATTATTTACTTTGTTTTGTATATAAGCATTTTGTAACATTGTAAATCTCTTTGGAGAAGAGTATATATCTGAGTGACTTAGTGAATGCACATGATTCAGGCTGAAAAGACTGTTTTGCTACAGTAACAGAAATAGCAGCAGCCAAACACCATGAGGAGTGTTTTCCTGTCATGCTCCTCCTCCAATGTGCTTGGCATAGAGTTAGGCTCCTCATCGACATGAAGGTTGACAGAGACTCCATCTATTTCTGTGTCTCTATGACAGCTGGTGCAGGAAAAGGGGGGACAATGGATTGGACAATGGATTGAGCACTGGCTTTCAGAGTTCCTCAGAAGCTGCACACACCACTGCTCATAATTGGTCAGAGTGAGATATTAGAACATGACATTCTTCAACATGGTGGGAAAGTGCAGTCCTACTCAGAGTAGGAACAGTCACATGACCAATAGCACATTGCTATAAATTAGTTCCTGGTTGTCAGCTAGCTGGGATGAGGCCTGGAAATTTGTATATGAGGAGTGAAGGAAAATTATGCTTTGGGAGCATATGAGAACAAACATAGGAGACACAGAAGAAACATGATGCTGGAATTCCCTATCAGTTATGGGAGGAATTCTGCAGAAACAATGTCCTAGCTCACCAACCTTTGATGTTCCTCATTAAAAATAGCAATTCCCAACTTACGTGAATAATTTTTTCTATATCATATGCTATATTAATAAAATGCAGGCAGTCTACTCTTTAATACATAGTAAATGTCATTTATAAGGCTTTTTAAGCTGAAGACTTCTTGAAGGAGAAAATGTAAGTTGTTGATGAAATGGTTATGAAGTACTGATTTACTGTTAATGTTTACAGTTCCCTAGGAAAATGGGCTTGCTCTTACATCACTGTTTTTCTGGTTGCTGGACTACAGCTAATTATATTTGTTATAGAGCATAAAAAGCAAAATGTGGAGATTAAATGCCCTGAGTTTGAGTGCTCATGTGATCATTAATTTGCTTGCTAATAATAAGCAACTATTTATTGCTTTTTCCTACCCAGCCTTCCTTCCTCCCTTTCCCACCAGCATTATAATTCCCGAGCCCCACCCCACCTCTTGGATAACTTCTAACATTTATTCAGTCTGTGAGGTTCCAGTCCATTGGGGTTCTCTTTTCTGGTTTCTAAGATAGCAAAAGTACAATATAGCTCATCTCATTGTCACAGCAAATTTTTCGTAAAGCAGTGCATAGCCAAATTTTCTATTAGGGTTTTACTTTTACCTATTAGGAAAGAAAGGCTCTATTTTTATCTGATGGCTGCTGAAAGGATATGATGCAAATCTAAAGTGGTTGACTCCCTTTTTACACCCCAAATGGTAACATGTATTTGAGAAAGGAGGCAAAGTAGAAAATACTTGAACCTGAATGGTAGACAGACAGAGAACATATGATAGGCTAAATTAATTGCTTGAGTCCCACATGACTTAAACATTTCTATTACAGGACACAATTCATGCTCCTTTCATTAAATCTAGCTAGAGTTGGGGTTTTGAAGCAAAAATAATCCTGAGCCTATTTCTACATGTGTATTGAAATATTGCCATAGTAATAAATGGACTTCCTAAATATATATCCAAATCCTTAAAAATGGAAGATTATAAATCCAGTCTGTAGAAATACTGGGTTTGAGCAGTCTGTCATAGAAATAACCATTTGAGCTGGATATCCACCTTGGGAAATATGTGCTGGAGGGAGATAGAGATTTGGGAGTCATCAACGTAGAAATGATAATCAAAGCCAAGGTGATAAATGAAAGTGTCCTTTCAGTATACATATACTAAACTAAGGGACTGTTGTCTATTTTAAATTTGATAGAACATAAACTATAGTGGAGCTGGGGGGCAAGGTTTGTTTAGACCTAAGAATGGGGAGGGAATGCAGTAACTAGTTTATATAAGGCCTTGACCAGGATATTGTTGCTAAGGTAATTATCATTTATCACTTAGACAAATAAATGGAATCGATGAAGAGTTTCAAGCAAGAAACAGAATAGCATTTCAACGTTTATTAAGATCACTCTTGTGGAAGAAGAGAAGATGGATTATAAGTGGAAGTGAATGATGTCAGAGATACTAATCGATTATTTCAACCCTTTAAGCAAAAGATAATGAGCACTTAAATTAAAGCAATGACAGTGAGAATTAAGATGAGGATAAGATTTGAAGGAGAATTTGGAGAAAGAATCTTACATGATTAAATGCATTGGAGACTGATGCAAAGAATTTAAGTATAAGAGTTTTACTATAATTGAGAGACTAGTGGGAATTCAATCAAGAGGCAATATAAAATGAAGAATACATTTGGAGGCAAATTTCTGTTTTGAACAGGAAAACATTAGGATCTAAATCCAACAGAAGAATTTGGGGTTGATTTGTCCATTAGTATGTGCTAAAGACTGTGACCAGGAATAAAAGGCCTGAGAGTTGATATGACAAAAGGATGAATTCTAGAGTTGGGACCCTGAAAAAAGACTATGTCTCTAAGAAGATTTAAGAATGAAAAAAACGTGATGGTGGAAGCAGAGTCAAAAGATTTTTGTTTACTTCCCCCAGGGGAGAATGTCAGCTATGAAGTAATGACTGGATGACCACTATCTGTTTAGGTTCTGATTAAGATAAAAATTATTTAAGGAATCAAGCATTAACTAATATGATAATTCAACTTTTTAGAGCAACAACATAATTCTCAATTATAATTTATTCACTATTTACATAAATTTCTTTAAAATGTTATTCTGCCTATCAAGGAGAAAGAGCTATACTTCTATAAATTATGAAGATTTATATCACATTCTTTGAGACATTCACGTTTTACTTATTTTTTTAAATGTTACTTTTATTTATATCTTTTACATTACTGTATATTCCCCATAGGTTTCCCACCACCAATTCACCCGTGTACCATCACCACAGTCCCCTGTGCTCCCCTCGCCCCTGTTCTGAGCCCCAGTCTTCCCCCCTCTCAATGATTGTCACTCTTGTATTTGGGTCCCCTATATTTCTGTTACAAGTGAGACCATTCAGTATTTTTCTTTTTCCTTTTGGCTTATTTTGCTGAGCATGATCCCTTCTAGTTCCATCCATGTTGCTGCATATTGCATGTGTTTATCTTTTTTTGAATGCTGACTAGTATTCCATAGTGTATATTCACCACATCTTCTTGATCCAGTCATCTATTTTTGAGCATCTGGGTTGTTTCCATACCTTCACTATTGTAAATAGTGCTGCAGTGAACATACAGGTGCATGAATGAATCCTTTTGGATTAGTGTTTTTGTGTCCTTTGGGTAGATTCCCAAAAGTGGTATTGCTGGGTCATATGGAAGCTCCACTTTTATCAGTTTGAGGAAACGCCATACGGCTTTCCATAGTGGTTGGACCATTTTGCATTCTCATCGGCAGTGTAGACGAGTTCCTTTTTCTCACATCCTCGCCAGCATTTGTTGTTGCCTGTGCACATTCACGTTTTAAACCCTTTTGTAATGCCTGTCTTTTCTCCTCCTCATCAGATGTTCATGTTCTATTGTTGCTTATAATCCTCTGTGCCTACCTTCCTCAAACAACTCTCCATTTTTAATTATTGATTATATTTTCCCAACAAATTTGAAGGTCTTTGGGAATAAGTTTACATTTCTTTCTCCATTATATTTGTAGCACTAACTACAATGCCTACTCAGAAGAGTGTTCATCGAATGTGGCATCCTAATATTTGCCATTAAGCATAACCTGCACTAAACTACCAATCAATTAGAAGGGTCAATTTTCCTCTTTCGCTCCATATTTGCAGTGTGAGGCTTTTCTCTCATGTTATCCCCAGCCTCTACTAGTAATGATAGCCATCAATATCTATGTTTTAAACCATTGAATAGGTCAACAACTTTTCTTCCATTGAAGGAAGGAAGGAAGGAAGATGGGTGGAGCAGAGCCAAGTTATTTTCTCATGTCATCTTGCACAAGACCAGTGATTGAACTACAATTCAAACATAAAATTTATAGTATATGCATACTATAGCAGATGAGGAAATGTGAGTTATTTTAACTTTCTTAGTGCTACATATGGGTAGAACATTGAAGAGAAGGATCATTACAAGAAGAGTGGAACTTGTGGATTCTCCCTCTCTTTGGTCTGTGTGCCTCTATTGAGGTACCCATCTCTACAAATCTCTTCCTTTAATAGAATGCATTCTCTTTAGAAAAAATATTTGCCTGATTTATGCAAAAACTTCTTGCGTACCTATTGAATCCTAAATCCTCATTCCAGATTGATACCTGGATGGGCAATATGTCCCTTCACTCATCTCATAAATTTCAGAGAGGTTTTAGGCTACAAGCCAACAGGATATCAGATTCCAGTCCATTCTTTTCTGTGAGCAAGTGTCATGAGACATTGGTTCCTTTACCTGGTAAATAATTCACTCTTTCTTAAAATATATTGTAGCATTTTTCTGTGCAACCTCATATTATAATTCCATTTTTACGGGAACAATTTGCACATTAACAAAGCTCTAGACATGCCACTATAGATGAAATAAATTGAATACCTCCCTGTCTTTCTCCCAAGGACTTCACTAACAGGTTATGCCTTTTCTATTGGCTGATTGCTCATAAAAATTATTTCAATTATACTATTTTCATTCAAAATTTTGCTCTTCTATATATGTAGGTTGCTTCTTCTGCCCGCTGAGAATTAATGAATGAATGATTCTTATTTATGTTAGATATTTATCATATTAAATAACTGTCATAATAACTACATCCACTATTCTTCTAATGGTTGCATATAATATTGGCACATCTATAAGTCATTTAATTATAAGCACCGTGTCTCTAATAAAACTGGATTTGGTTCCTTATATACACTGACATAATAGGGTTGGGCATTTATCACACATGTAAACATACTTGCCTTCTGGTATTAAGATATTTAAAAAGATGAGGCAGCTGTAATTGTTCGCATGCTAATTTACCATGAAATGTTTTCACAGCCCTAAGGAAACAAAAGCTTTATGGTTAATGTTTCAGTCCAGTGTAATGGAAAATTTTTTAAAAATATTGAAACCAAGAACTAGTGCTTTTTTTTTTTTTTTCATTTCAGTAAGTTCTCCAAATTTATAACTGTCACCATTGAACCAACTCTCACCTACAAGACAGAAACCTAGAATTCTCCCTTGGCTATTTGTTTTCTCGCACCCATGTCCAATGGCATGTCTGGTTATTTTACTTTGTCTCTACAATTGGTAGTAATTTCTGTTATCACGAATGTTATTTAAGTTCATAATCTCATTAATTATACCTGAATTATCATGAGTTCCTTTCATTACCTGACTTCCTTCTGTCTGAACCTAAATAATTCAAGATATTTGTCTTACAACAAAACATTAGTCTCACATTATCCTTTTATTTGCTTACTGTTGCCTTATAAGTAAATTCCAAACTCTGATTTTCTGGTTCCTTCCAAATACCTAGGCTCATCTGTAGCAATCCTTTGACTTCCAATTTTTGATCTTGTCTTTCAGGAATACTAAATTATTTGCAATTTTCACACTCCTTGTCCCCACAAATACTATACCTCTGGTACACTGACTTCTCTCTACTTTGTACTTGCTAATTAATGATCCAGCAAACATTCCAGTATCATCCTGCTTAAGAAGCTTCATTAACTCCTCTTGTCCTTCCCCAGCATAGGCCGCAGGCTGTAATTTAGTTCTTTGACCAAAATGTAGCTAGCTCCTACTCCTCTCCTGCAGCAGTAGATCTTTTAGAGTACTATTAGACATTAATCCACTGTATATTCACAGGTAATAATAGAAGTAGGTATTAAAAATTTCTTATGTGTGGATTTATGAGTAAAAGAATAATTAGGTCGCTTTCAAATAATTTTGTGTAATTTAGCTTTGCTAGATGATGTAGCATTTGTCTTAACTACTTTGAACATCCTTTCTGAATGAAAACTTTCCATTAAAGTTCATTACTCAAAAAAAGGCAAAGAAAATAGTGATGACAAATTTTCTACTTTTATGATTCTTCCTAATACATATTTATTTATTTTTTTAAAGATTTATTTATTTATACATACAAGCTGAGGTACAGGCCAGAGGCGTGGGGCGGCGACAGGGTTCACCAGAGACAGAGCGGAGTGCGTAACAGGCAGATCAGAAATACACTGCTGAGGGGAGCAGCGGGCGAGGCAGGAGAGGTCTGCCGCACCATATGGGATTCTCCCTAGCTGAGCTTTGGACTCGCATAGTGCGCTGCCGACAGCTCCACAGCACAACGCTCAACAGCTGCGCCACCAGGGAGGCCTCCCCAATACATATTTATATTACCTTAAATCCACCTTGTGCATGATTTCTGTAAATTGTGTGTATGGGAACGAATAATCTCTTAATTACCTGTGATTCAGAGTATCACCTTCCCCTGACTTAAAATGTTTGTTACATCTCAGTACTGAGATATGTTTGTCAACCAAAGTATAGAACTTAAGCTTTTTCTCAACTCACAGGGCATTTAGGATAGATAAGATTTACTGATTTTTTTTTTTTTTTTTTTGAGGTTGGGGATAGGGATAAGGGACAGAAGGCTTTTCAAATATATCAGTGCAGATAGTAAACAGGTCTTTGGTACAAGAAGTTCCTTCAGCCATCCCCTTCTCTATTCTTATTCGTCAGTTCATTTCACTCTAAATTGTTGCCCTGTCTTCATGCCATTTCACTATCTCCATTATTCTTCACAACATCTATCTTGTGAATTACTAAGGAATTTCAAATCATTTTCTTTGCAATTTGCAGAGTAATTAAACTCTCCCTTGTTCCTGCTGATTTTTCAAATCACAATTTTGCATTTTGAAATCTACTGAAAAGCTCCTCAAGACAAATCAAGATTTCCATTTAACAAAGTCCACCCTTGTATTAAGTAATTTTCAATGTAAGAAAAACTATCCTGGAAATGCTTGGAAGAAAGGAATGTAATACATGAGGGTATGTACTTACACGATCATGGGAAAGAGTGGAGGATGGACTCTAGATTCAGCTTCAGGAATGACAGAGGACTCTAGAGAACTAATATATTAGAAAAACTATACTATGTAAGTTTTAAACTCTAACCATTGCAATAACTCTTAACAGATTATGCAACATCAAATAAAATGTGTCATCATTTCCACAAAATGGGCTGCACTGTGTTCCAACAGTCATTCAGTTCATTTCTGAGTAATGTCCACCCACTTCTACTCAGTAATAGTAATGCCTTTATGTCATAGCACTTAAAGAAAAACTTGTTAGTTTAACTACTACACACATAGAATATATAAAGCTTCAGATGGCAACTATTACATAAATATTAGGGAATTAGAATATAGAACAAGGAAGGAAATGGAACAAAAGGCAAAACACAGTTGTGAATAAAAGTTGCAGTGTTTATAAATGATCTACTCCTTTATTGTTCCCTTCATCTACATTGACTTCATCACTTACTATAAACATCCTGAGATATTTCCCAGAGAATCACTCAAGAAACATGCATTTTACTCCTCCGTCCTCCATAGGTAGCAGTATTCATTTTTCTTGGAATGCCAGAAGCAATCACCCTGTCCTAAAGTTACTACTTTTTTATTTATTGTTCTATGGGTTTAGAAACATAAGGAGTTTCAAATGACAAGCTAGAATGATTGCTGTTACCCCTCTGGAGTCACTTTGACTTTGAGTACTAAGAACCCCTAGCACAGAAAATTCTAAAGCAAAGATAGAGCAGAAATTTGTGAATAGATAATTACAGATAATAGTATGAGGACACATGGTTTTATCCACTTAAAAAGTTTCAAGTTCACTTATTCTCAACCGTATCATTAAAATCTGACTTTTTAAAAATAATGCCTATTATAGAAACCACATGTACATTTCGACTAGAGGTTGAAGTACCACTTATCTTCTGATACTCTGTTGTGCTCATTGAAGTAGAGATGCATATTTCAGTGGTAGCGTTCTTTAGCTTCAACCTTGACTGAAAAGGGACAGGTACTGGTGGTATTTAAGAATGCTGGTGAACTCTTCACCAGTGTATTTTTCAATGCATTGGCAAATTAAATATCTTTTATATCTTCTCAGGAAATGAGTGGGGATGTGGCCTGAATTCATATCTCGCTAAATATTTATACTCCTTCATGAATACTGACCATAGGAATTTTTAGAAACTCAATTAAGTATACTCCATAGTAGGTCCATATTTCAGTTAACTTAGTACAGCTCCACTAAACTGTACTACTCACATCTTTAAATCAAGATTATCTGGTAATCTTACCCATAGATATAATAATTAAACCCACCATTATGTTACTTTTTCCCTAGAGCATTTTTTAATTTAGATGTAATAGACATATGACGTTATGTTAGTTAAAGGTGTAAAATATAATGATTCAAAATTGTATATATTGCAAAACAAGCACAATAAGTCTAGTTAATATCCCTTGAGGTAATCTCACTTGTTTGTTTTTGCTTTTACTGCTTTTGCTTTTAGTGTCAAATCTGATAGATCATTACTGTGACTGATATCAAAGAACTTAATGTTTATTTTCTTCTAGGAGTTTTATAGTTTGACATACTACATTCAAATCATTAGTCCACTTTGACTTGATTTTCATGTATGGTGGAAGATAGTGATCCGGTTTATTTCTTTACACATAGTTTCCAGTTTTCTCAGCACCATATATTGAAGAGACTGTTATTTTCCCATATATTCTTGGCTCTTTTGTTTTAAATTAATTGGCCATATATGTATGAATTTCTTTCAGGTCTACTATTGTGTTTCATTGATCAGCTTTTCTGTTTTTATGACAGTGCAAGTCATTCTTAGAAATTATTTCCGTAAAATATCTACAGTAGTCTGCAAATCCACTGTAGTCTTGGAACTCATTAACTGTTTAAGTCTTTGCTTCTTTCATCATGCTAGTGTCTGATTTTAGGTAAAAATATGGAGAAAATGAGAGATAGGAAAGAGTATAAAAGGAAATGGAATTGGCTTACAAGCAAGTTTTGTCAAGTATAATCATTATAAGATCTTTAGGCATGACAGAACCAGCTTTAAAAGATGGGGTCATGAGGAATAGAGAGTGAAAGTCTGCTTCCGCTGGCAAGATAATTCATTGGTTTTGAAAGATATGACTGTATATATTCATCTGAATGTATGTAATGTTTTATTCATTTTATTTATCAGAGTTTCTGTCATTCCTAGTTAAAACATTAAATTTTAAATAAGAACTCTTGGGAGACTATGAATTAAACTTAACTTGTGTATGATTTCCAGATATATCTGCTTCTTCTATACATCTTATAGAGATAAGTGATTAAATTACTGTACTCATATTAGCTCCTTGTCCTTCTATGTATTTCTCAAGTCAAATATTTAAAGCCTGATGGAAACATTTTCTTTCTTTAGTTTTTTCAATATAGTCAACGATTACTGCCCAACACAGAGCACTTGTGGTCAATGTTCCTACTCTAGTAATCTATTACAATAGTTACTTGGTTCATCAGTGCTTTTCATCTCAGGTGACCATATAAAATAATTTAAGAAACTCATTAGTTTTTTTTTTTGCTGTGGATTCTAGTATACCGTTTTTCCCATGAAAAGTATATCAAAACTATATGATGCTAGAAAATATTTGTAGTAATAAATACTGAATTAGGTTTTGTAAAGAAAATTGGAATTATTTTGTATATTTTAAAAGGGGAACAAATTTAATGCAGGAGTTAGATATTTGCAAACTTATTAGAAGGACTGAGAAAATTAGTTTAATCTTGAGTTTCATACTATCTACCAGAACTCTAAGACTTCTAAATATTTTAAGAAGAGAATTTTTCTCTCCCTCCTAGTGGCATATTTTAGCATTTCCAAAATTGTGACACATCACTTCTGAAAGATTGTTATTAAATTGATGGTATCTTGGAGTCATGGAAATGTAACATTTATAATCCCATCATTTTATTTCCATTCTGGTGTCAATAAGACTGTCTTAAGTAACATTCCTCTCTGTCTAGCAGCCACTAGTATGATTAACTTTCTATATCCCATCTACAACACTAACCACCTTTATCTTTAAAATACCTGTTTTTACTAGCTTTTAATGTTCAATTTCTTGTGATAATCTCTTCCATATTTTCATGAATGTAGAAATGAAAGATAAGGCAGGGTACCTGAATGACTGTGTGGAGCAAAGACCCTGCTTTCTGACCTAACCCAATAAATCATGACCTGAGTATCTCAAGCACTAGAAATGTGGGGTTGTTTGCACAGTAGTTTCTATACTCCTGTCTAGGCCCCCATGTTGTAAAACTGTTATGAAAATGGATGTGTTAAGAATTAATATGTACAAAAATGCTTGGAATAGTACTTGGCACCATGGCTATGCAAATTTAAACTAATAATCAAAATACCTTGTAAGGTTAGTGTCTCCATGCAGTCCTTCCAGGATCTTCCTCTTCCTAGATTGCCCCAAAATAAGGGCTATGAAAATATTTAGTTGTTTTCTCCCCAACTCCATCAAGAATACTTTCCTCATGAGGGATAATTCCTGAACATTTGCCCTTCCTTATTCTGTCTCTCAGAAATTTTCTAAAACTTATTTGAAAAATTTGAATAAATTTTAGCCTAAAACACTCTATGGGAAGAAAGTTGGCCAGCTCTTCTCTGTGAGAAGTTACCAGTAATTGGTGACTTCAACCTGGGTCAGAGACCTACATATTCTCAAACTGCCAATGTGTATTGCCATGTGTGCTGAGTCAGTACAAACATGCATAGCTGAAGAACTACATGAATTTCATCCCTGCTGACTCTGTCAGGCACATTTCCCTTAGGCAGATACAAAACTGTTTAGTCAGTGTCTCCTTTAGTTTCCAATCACAAAACTAAGGACCAATGATCCATAAATTTAGAACCTATTCCTCTCAGTTGATCACATTTTTATCTACTATTTATCTGTAGAAGGTTGCTTCTTCTCTCATAGATAGGAGACACCTTTCTTTCTTTCTTTCTTTCGCATAGACCTCTTTGAGAATCTTGTGAGAATTTCTGACAATTACTGACACACTATTGAAAAATGCAGATATGGAAGGTAGACAAAAATTTAGTCAATAGCGGGTCCTTTAAAACTATCTGGATACCTGAAAATGAGTTATTATAAGCTTAAAATGGCCCATTTCATAACAATCTTGAAAACTGTAAATTTTATTGCTTTGATTTCTAGAGAAAATATAAAACTAGCATTTAAAAATGTAATTATAAACATAGAACATTTCTAGAATGACATAAGTAAGTTATGAACTATAGCCATCTCTGGTGAAAAGGATCGGAAGGCATTGATGAGAAGAATTGGATATCCTTCTTCAGTGTTTGATTTTTTTGGGTTGACCACCTGTTGTAAAACATATTTCAATTAAATTCGTTTTCTAGTTAACAAAAATAAATGAAAGAACAATTCTTTTAAAAGTTTACCAAATGTAAGGAGAGTTTCATTTTAATGCTGATGAAAGCATTAACTTTTAATCATGAAATATGAAATGACCTTTGTCATTCATTTGTGACTTTATCTAAAGTTAGGACGTGCATGAGGTTTGCTTCTCTAAAGTAAACCTCATTTTATTAGGCTTTAAGATTTTTATTGTGTTGTGAACTTCTATGGTATGTACTGTTGCCATTTAAATGTTGTTTCTTAGTAATAAAACACTATGGCAATATGGAATAATGATATGAAGCTAAGATGATTAGGCATGGGATATAAATGGGACAAATACATACAAGAGAAAGAAGGGTGGTAAGGAGACCTTACTTAGCTCATAACATTCCTCATTTGGAAACCTTAAATATATCCCATTATTTTTGGTGTATTGAAGGAACGTGAATCTGTAGGTATAAGAACCAAGTCCAGATCCTGGAAGTGCTACATTAGAAGGCTCATAAAATTTTTCTACCTTCATATTCCTTTTCAATAAAGAGAGTGGAAATCAACTCTGAGGATTACTGAGAAATTCAAAGTACTAACAGAAGTTGTAGGAAAATGTGGCTAGTGAGTTCACAAATACAGAATACTTGTGTTTTCCTAGCAGTTTATCTCCCTAATAAACTGCCTAAAAAATGGAAATGTGAGCAAATTATTTCCTACTAATATGAGCAAGATACTTACTGTTCATGAATTCTAAAAGTGATGCCTATATGTTTAAACAATTTCCCTCTGATGTACGTTTTTGTTTGTGCTGACACAGCATGAATTAAAATGCTATGAATAAGAAGAGTAAAAGGACAAAGAGAGAATATTGCCTTAAAATTTGTGTCTTGACATTGTTCCATCAGTGAACAGGGTAAAGTCCACAACCTTCAAAAGACTGACAGGAGGACATCTCTTTTCTATGCAAATTGATATCATGAAAGGATGATTGGTATAGCTTTCCTACTGTGCAACAAATTTAAGTGGAACAGATTGAAAATATCATGGCATTACCCAGACATGGGGCATGTAAATCAGCTTGTAAGTTAAATGGGGTCACAAAGAATCATTTGAAAATGTCTATGAAACTGAAGGTTGGAGGGCACCTTGTGAAATGATGGGTAGAAAGTGCCAACTATGTCACAGGTATATGATACATAGACCCTGAGAAAGTATAGTTGCCCACCAGGTCAGGTACTTTTGGTGTACTTGTGTCTATAGTGCCTGCATATTGAGTTTGTGGGAGAGGATGATATATTAAATTATTTTGTAGCCGATATTATTCACTTTGAGAATTTTGTAAAGTATTTGTGAAGTATACTGAACCAACCAAATAAATCAATACTCTGAACCTATTAATCATTTTCACTGAATTTAATTTAAGGGTAGGGAAAAAAGTGGGAATTAATCCCTAATGTTATCACCAAGAAAATGTAAAATGCAGCACTAGGTTTATCATTCTGCTAAATCAAGTTTCATAAGTTGGTAGAGTCTGGGTGGCCTCATGGCAAAGAACTGTGATACTTGACTTCAGCTCTCAGCTCTCAAGGGTTGAGCATTCATATCCTGACTTCATTCAGAAGAGGAAAGAAAAGAGTTTGTTCTAAAGAAGTTGCACCTGTAAATTAAGTGATGATAACAGTATGAAGAGCCAGGGGTACTGGATATTTTTCCTATCGTAATCAATTACTAGGTTTATTTACCTCAGTAAATCTTTCAATTCAAATGGAACTTGAAGGTCATCCAGTCCAATCCTCTAAGTACATGACTCCTTTAACCAAAGTCGCTAGAGAATGGCAATTTGATCCTGTTTGACTAATCCTGCTAACAAAAACACTAAATTTGACTGGAAGACTGTTCAATAATTAGAACTTTGCAATTATTCACAATGACTGTCTATCTCAGTATAATTTTTTACTCAGTTATCTCTCTCTCTCTCTCTCTCTCTCTCTCTCTCTCTCTCTCTCTCTCTCTCTCTTTCTCTTTCTCTCACACACACAGTTACCTTTTGCCTATAGATCTTCAAAAATTTCAGTTATTACATTCCTTCTCATTTACTTTTAACCATGTCAGGCACTATGAGTTAGTAAAATTATTATCTCTTCATCCCTCCAAAAAAGGGCAGCAGTTGCAACATAAATTATATACAGAAATTGGTGTTCTGCATAAAATTACTGTCATCTCATTTTATCAGACAAGGAAACTGAAGCACCCAGGGAGCAACCTGCCCAAGATCACATAGCTAAGCATTTGTGCCACGATGTCATATCAAGCATTTTATCTGTATGGTTCAGTGTGCTCATCCACTATATTTTACTGATAAAAAAATGAGAAGTCAATTTTATCTATCACAACAATTTTTCTAGGAAATTAACTCAAAAATAAAAAATATGAAAGGAAATATGAAGAACATGTAATAGTCCATAATAGAGGAATGATTAGGGAAGTACAGTTAGTATTCATGAAAATCAATAGTTCCACATGCTCTTAATGAACTAGAATTTTATTAATTAATTCCACCCAAATTTGGGTGAACTCAAATAATGAATTTGAGAAACTATATTATCTAGTAGTGGGGATAGAGAAAATAAAGGAACTAAAGAAGAATAAACTTTTAGACTGTAAGAACAATTAGTAGTTCCTAGAAGGGAAGTGCGAAGGAAGTGGATTAGCAAGGAGAAAGAAGAATTGTAAGGAAAATGATAGAAATGGATTTTAGTGGTGTATTTAGTATGATATATGCTCATGTTGATTATCAGTGATGTATACCAAAAACTCATATAATGTTATACTGTAATGTTACTTTAATATGTTTTTCAATTTCTACTCTTTAATGTATACTTAATAAATTTAGTATGTTTTGAATCCATTTTACTCCAAAAAATAAAACATATATAAATATTCAGTTTATATAGAAACCTACCAAAACAGAAGCCTTATTTAAACTACAGAATATGGAAGTTTCTCGTCTGCATTCATTATATGCTATTTAATAAGTCCAGTATCTTCCCAAGCTTCCAATACTAAGGGTTAGGATATCTTTAATAGGTGCTTTTTAAGATCATCTTTGCCATGTGTAGATATTTTAGAAGTCACAATCCTTGGTGTACTAATAGACTAAGAACTAGATGGCAAACTAATGGCAAAGAAGAAATGTTATTTTGTACTTTTTTAAATGTGCTTTTCACTTTTCTGAAAATCTTGTAGATAACTGTCTGTATAATTATCCTCATCTAGAAATGAATGGCCTGTGGCTCCATGAAATATATATAAAACAGTTCTCATTACAAACCACAAGCCTATGTTGTAGACTAAAGTTGTTTTTTAAAACAAGAGTAAAGTATATACCATAATTTTCCCCAGAAGGATCGTGTCATGCACTATTTCTCTCTTTTGACAGTTAATCACTAATTATGTTAAGTAATACTTCTGGTAACTAAATTTCTCTCAAATTATAAAATAAATGTCTGTGGAAGTTACGCTAATATTTTCATGTGTTCACATCACTGATTGATTGGAGGAATCAACTTTGTATAATAAGCTCCCACAAGGTAATTCTACTATTCACCAATAGGGCATTTCTAAAAATATTCAGTGTACTTTTCCTCTAATTCCAACAATAAAATCAACATTCTAAAGCATAAACCACTGGTTCCAACAGTAGCGCTATTTCTACTTCTCTTTCGTATGTAGTTCCCACCACAATATCGGATCCCCTCCTGTTCTCACTAAATCTTACTCGGTTAGATTTTTGCTGTAGCTCTCATAAATGTCCTCCTCACTATTCCCTAAAGGATCAACCCTTCCAATTCATTTCCAGACTGTTCTAATCACCATCTCTTGTTCCTCCCGTCCCACCAGTCAACTCCCTTTTCAAAAAACTCCAAAAGAAAGCTACACTGCTCTCTCCTATTACCAGGGATGGCACTGGAAAGGAATACTTTAAATTCTGGAAACATAGTGTCTCAATGTGTCTACATTTTTCTAAATGCAAATAATTTCATTATTTGCTATATTTAATTGTTGCTACATCTCTTAGATTCATTATTTACTTTTTTATAGTTTCTTTTTAATTATCAATGAATATTTCCTTTATAATTCACTTGGTTTGTTTTGCTGGATAAGTAAATATATGAAATTTTCACAGATTTATCTGTGGTCTCATCTTAAAATGAGGTCAGCAATATTACCTATCTCAATATTATTACAATTATTAAATAAGTTAATATATATATATACACACATATATACACACATATACACATATAAATATACAGCACATGGTAAGAACTTAAAATGTTACTTATTTTTTATTTGCATTAACATTAACTTATTATAATTTTGGATTAGTCAGAATTTTTTTCTATTCCCTGTTAGAATAACAACACTCATAGATTTTACCATGAGTGATTACTGGTGCTGGGATGTTTGCCAATAAGAACTAAGTATTCAAATTACTCTAGGTACATGCTAACCAAAACCATAAACATGATTGTAGCTTTACTCTTGCCAATTGAGTGACATGTAAGTAACCAATAGAAACATGAAAAAATGTTCATCATGAGTTATCAGGCAACTCAAAATAAGAACCACAATGTAAAACTTCATACTATAAGAATGACCATATTAAAAAGACAATGAATAAGTGTCACTGGTTTGATTCCTATGGAAAACAATACGGATTTTTCTCAAAGTAATAAAGATAGATCTACAATATCATTTGCAAATCCATATGTTGGTGTGTATTGGGAAAATAAGAAACACTAATCTGAAGTTCTACATGCAGTGTTGAGATGTGTATGGAGAATTTTGTTATTGAACAAGAGAAGGTAATGAAGTGACTCAAAATGGTGTACTAGACTGCCTACATAGAAGGAAGCTACTGAAAAATGGGATAATTCATGGGACAATGTAGGTATAGAAGTTAAGACAAGCAAGAGGAAGTAAAGGGGGAAAACTATATGAGAGGGCGATAATAATTTCGAATTCACATTGGTGGTTTTGTGTGTGTGTGTGTGTCCTGGATTACTCTGACAAGAAAGAAATAATATAGCTCACACTTTCGGAAATGGCTCTTGCAAGTGAGGCATATAAGCAGTGGGACTGTTTTTATATAATCCATCTAAAGATAGAGTACACATTTGAGTGAAAGGCTGGAGAAATCTTATTCTGTAAATGTCATAGCCTATTTTTATCACCAGGTTATGACCCAGTGTTTAGATTTATGCTGTTATATCTGTCATAAGTCCTTGTACATGTATTGACTCTCAATATAAAAAAGAAGATTCTAAAATGATAACATTTCAGCCTCAAATAGGAATGGACATGCTGTTCAGTGTATCCAGTTCAATAGTGTTAAGTTATTGCCTTTAACTAAAAGATAGACTTTTCTGAAGTTAATATTTGAGTAAAATTTGTTAGTAATTTTTTAAAATATAGCAGATGTTAAAACAGTTTAAATGCTGAAAAATCCAGAAATGGAGAATCTATTTAGAGAAATGAGGATCAGTATCAAGTAAAATTTTTATAATACAAGTGTAATTATTATATGATCCTGGAGGCACTATTTATGGTGGGTATTCCAATGCAGATTCTATTAAAAGCTATATTGTGGGGCCCATCAATGTTCTATGTGTCTTGTTCTATAAAATATACTTATTAACCTATTCCTTCTTCTTCTACTGTTATAACTGAAGCCACAATCTCTTAATTTAGAAGTCACTTCACCCTAAAGTGTTATTTTCAGTGATGATCCTAGTTTCCTTCCAAGCTACTCACCAGGTCCATGATAAATTACATAATGGGAGTGCACTTAAATGGATTTCACTCTTTTCCTTGCCTTTAAGAACTATTCTAGGCAGCCTCAGACTTCCAGAATTTTCCAGCCAAACAGAAGATGTCAGTCTCTATACTCTAAAGTGTTGGAACCACCTCCAAGCTTTCAATTCTTTTACTGTTTTCCAGACTAATGGGAGTCCAAGACTGTGCCTTTGCATATCAGTCTGTGGAAAGCACAGAGCGCTTACGACATTTTCTTCTGACTGGCATTGGCATCACACTCATTGGAGCCTGATTTGCACTGCCCACCCCCACCCCCAACCCCACCACCCTACACGAAATTTGCTTTCTTAACACGTAGCACCAGTTACCGGTAATACTACAAAACTGTACTCTTAAAATTCCCCAAAATTATGGTGTATTGACTTTTAGGAATATTTTTAATAGATTGGTAATTGGGGATATATATTGGTAATCCTATGATTTTTTGATTGGTGATACCTTAGCAAACCTTAGAAGGAGTGTTTGAAAATCCCTTGTAGCTGTCTTTGGAATAATGTTCCTTTTTTTTTTTTTAACTTTTGATTCTTTAAGAAAGTCACAAAATAATAGAAAAGAAATATCTCTTGGCATCTTTTCCAAGTGTTTTTAAGCATTATTTTGAATCTTTTTCTCCACCATATCGTATTTTGGTAATCAAGAAACATTGTTTAGAAATGTATTATTTCGTTTTGTGAAATGTTCATTTCAAAAAGGGAACATGAAAATGTATTGACATAACTCTTATTGGATGTGAGGTAGAATAATCAGAAATTTAAAAATAGTGTGTGACTTGGTCAGGAAAATTCTTCATGAAAAACTAGAAATACACTAAGAACAATGATAGCAAATGATAGTTTGTCTAACAATGTATGCATGGATAGTAGCTGACCTTGAGAAAGTGATTATTATGTTGGATATTGGAAAGGATTGTATGTAATAGAATCCTATCGTAGACTGAAAACAGCTGCATTATTTTATAGCTTCCCTCATTATGGGGTGATGTCTCTACCTCTACCCTTTAAATCCGGGCTTGAATTGTGATTTGCTTAACTAATTGCATTTAGTTAAGAAGTGAAACTGTGAGTTCCAGAGCCTAGAGTTTAAGATGCTTTGCAGCTTATACTTTTCCTTCTTTTTTTTTTAAAGATTTATTTTTTATTTATACATACAAGCTGGGGTACAGGCCAGAGGCGTGGGGGCAGCGGGAGGGTTCACCAGAGACAGAGCGGGGAACAGAACAGGCAGGTCAGAAATACACTGCTGAGGGGAGCAGCGGGCAAGGCAGGAGAGGTCTGCTCCACCATGTGGGACTCTTCCCGGCCGGGCATCAAACTCGCGTCGCTGCTGCCAACAGCTCCACAGCACAGCGCTTAACCGCTGCGCCACCGGGGAGGCCCACTTTTCCTTCTTGGGAAGTTGCACCGGAATCTCTAGTTTAGGAAGACAGGTAAGCTTGCAAGAGAATGAGCGACTGCATGGAGGAAATATAAAGTGCCCCAGCCAGCAGGCAGCATTCACTCTTAGTGAATCCAGGTAAAACCAAAAGGCAAACTGCCCAACTGCCCCTTAGAATCATGATAAAACAAAATTATAGTCGTTCAAGTCAGTCAGCTAAGTAACTAACTGGCAAGGTGACTTATTGCACAGCAGTAGATAATCTAAAAATGAAAAACAAATTCTAGACTGCCCTGATCTTAAAACCTAAATATACAAATACACATTTCATAATGTGGTATAATATACATTGTTCTATGATTCAAAAGGCCCCCTGTCACAGTTACTAGGGAGTGAGTGGCCTTGGGTAAGACAGTTTCTATGAACCAAATTACTCATTTCTTTATAATTCTGTATGCAATTCATACACTGTATTCCTGAATCTTTCTGTACTACGGTGACTGAATCCTCTTCAAATCAGGGCAACCAGCACTAACATTTATCTTTGATTCTCCTGAGACCCTAAATGTTCACAGCCTTAATCATAACTGATTTTGATGGGGGCTCTAGGATGTGGGAAGGCTGGAAAACACATATTTCTGTAGATATAAATAAAATATACAAGTGTACTTCAGATGTACAACGGAACACTGCTTCAGGACAACAGATAAATAGAACCAAACCTTTTGGATTTGAAGTTAGTGAAACTGAGAAAGTATGTTATTGGTGTATTTAAGACAAATATCATAATCATTGACCCTGGGGCTGTAACAAGGTCAGAGACCTTTTTATTTGGTTCTAAATTCTGAGAAAGACAATTCTTAAAGAATGGAAAGTGTGGTTCCCATCCTCTGGGAACTTTATGCTTCATTTGATCATCCATTTATACACTTGCCAACTTTGGTACCTTATACTCTTCCTATCTTTGCTGTTAATTATCTAGTGAGGAGGCAGATATTGACATTAAACAAATTACAACAATGTCCAAGTGTTATGTTAGAGGTGGACAGAGTGCTATATGTAAGCCTAGAAAAGGGATTAATAAACTGTAGGACATTAAAGCTTTTAGAAACAGTGATATTTAAAGTTAGTCTTAAAGAATGATTATGACCTTGGCTAGTAGAGAAAGGGAATACATAAAATCTAGCCTATCTGTCCATGCTTATGGAGAAGATTAATCAGGTTAAGTGTATTTGAGATAAAATCAGTTGTGTGGATTTTAATACGGTTTTCATGTCAAACTAAATATATATTCAAATAACAGATTTCTGGCCTTAAATTGTATTAAAATGTCTTGGCCTAAGACTCAGTTAATCCTGTGGAGTTTAGATAGCATCAAAAATCATTAAAATGCTAAATTTGAACATTTAATATATAATACAGTATTAAATGTATCTTTATGCTTTCTGTTGAGAAGATCAAATATTTATATCTTCATAGCATAAAGGATTACTCATGATAGTTAAACAGGTTCTAGATATACAGTATAAAAAGATTCTTAGGAAATATACTTATTATGTGAGACTTAAAACAACTAAATCAATTATATTTGCTAATTGTACTAATAGCACATCTTTGCCAAGATGTTTTAACTTACATAGAAGTTAGAAGTTTTTTTGAATGTGCTAAGCTATATCCACAGAAATTGTTTAGTTATGAGGACTCACTATATATAGCTTGAAGTATTTTGGGGACATATATTCATTTATACTTTAAATGTACTCAGTTTCATGAAAAGAGATTTATTACAGATTTTAATTAAAAATTTCCATTATAAAATATTCTAAAAGTTCTTAAACTTTCTTCTCGTTACTCAGAATCAGTGAGCTGGAAATTACACGAGCAAAACCAGTACATGTATTCAGACTCTCAACCTCATATTGTCATGCCCCATTAACAACTTCAGAGAGTTTATTGAATTTTTTAAAATTAAGTTTTCAGAATTTTTTTTATATTAGTCAACCTGTCCCTCAAGCAGATCATTCAAATTATTCATGCAGGTCAAAAATTGAGCCTCAGTGTTAGAGATAGCAAGTACATAAGAAACTTTTGCCATACTTTGAACTGGAACTATTTTTAATTTCAAGAAATGATGTTTCTCTCCCCCCAATTACAGGATTTATAAGCTAGGTTCTGTTTCCCTTTCACCCACTTTCATTTTTCCCAATTCATATATTTGATGATTTTGTCTCTTAACACACACATACATGCACATAAAATTAGATTCAATTTTTAAATAGTGTCTTTTAGTCTTTTATCTTCTAAAACATGTACAAGATATTTTAAAGCCACATAGTTAACAGAATTGTATGTATGATAAAACACAAATTTGATTTGAAGGTCTGTATTCTAAGTAATTCGCATGTTGGAAAATGTTCTCTGTTAAATGTCAGCTTCAACCATTACATATAGAAATTCAGCAGCACTAACATAAAAGTTTTCTAAAATGAAAAGAAATATTCTATATATAAGAAGCTGAGAATTTAAAGCCATATTGATCTTGATATGTCACATATAACTATATATAATTAAATTGATTTATATTGCACACATGCATGTTAAGACATATAATCATATATGACTATATAATATTATATAATACATACATTTGTCATATAAATATATATGACTACATGTAACTTTGTTATGATTGGAAGAAATAAAGTGGTAAAAGGAAAAAAGTATCTAAAATTTGAGAAAATGCTACAAATTAGTAACAGTACATCATTGATTAGGTTGATTTTTTTTCAAAGCTCTTGATAAGTTTTAGCTCAACATGAATATAGTACTCTCTTTCTACACCTGCCTTCCCCCACAATGACCTTGATTTTAAGTGATTTGGCATTTAAACAAAGCAGAATCACAAGAGGAAAATATGTACAGATAGTTAACAGGAGCATGAGAAGATACTCATTATCACTGTTGGTCAGGCAAATACAAATCAAGGACACAATGAGATATCCTCTCATCTTTGAGGGATGTGGGAATGTGGGACTGTAGACCGGTCTAAACCCTGTGGAAAATAACATACTGGTTCTTAAAAATATTAAAAATAGATCTAGCATATGATCCAGCAACTCCACTCCTATGTATCTACCTGAAGAATACAAAGACTCTGGTCCTCCCTGGTGGTGCAGTGGGTTAAGTCTCAGCACTCCAAAGCGATCGGTAGCCACTGCAGCATGAGTTTGAACCCCAGCCAGGGAACTAACCCACATGGTTCAGCAGACCTCTCTGTCTCTCCTGCTGCTCCCCTCAGCAGTGTATTTCAGTAGATCCACCTGTTCTGCTCCCCACTCTGTCTCTGGTTAATCCTCCCCCCAACCTACACACACCACACACCTCTGGCCTATACCTCAGCTCTTCTATGCCTAATTAAATAAATCTTTAGCAAAAAAAAAAAAATACAGACACTAATTTGAAAGGATATATGCATTCCTTTGTTCATTGCAGTATTATTAAAAATGACAACCTATGAAAATTACCTAAGTAGCATAAAAAGATGAGTGGATCAGTAATACGTGATCTGTATACACAATGGAATACTACTCAGCTATTAAAAGTTAAACTCTTGGCATCTGCAACAGTGTGGATGGAGCTGGAGGGAATTATGCTAAGCTAAGTAAGTCAGAAGGAGAAAGACAAATACCAATAGTGTGTTTTATGTGGAATATAGGAAAACAAACAATCAGATAAAGCCAAACTGATGACAAACCCTAAATCTTTGAGTATAGAACTGAAGTTAAGTGCACTAATAGCCCATCTTTGCCTAGATGTTTTAACTTATATAAGAAGAAAAACTGAAATATTTTTGAATGTGCTCAACCTATAGCCACAAAAATTGTTTAGTTATGGGCCTCCCCTGTGCAGCGGTGACACGAGTTTGACGCCAGCTGGGGAGATTCCCACATGGCCCGGCAGACCTCTCCTGCCTCGCCCGCTGCTCCCCTCAGCAGTGTATTTCTGATCCGCCTGTTCTGTTCCCCACTCTGTCTCTGGTGAGCCCTCTCGCTGCCCCACGCCTCTGGCCTGTACCCCAGCTTGTATGTATAAATAAATAAAACAAATCTTAAAAATAAAAATCTTTAAAAAAAATTGTTTAGTTATGGTAAGGGGAGGGTAGAGAACAAAGTGGGGAGGGAACACAATGGATTAATGGTAGTTGACAATGGTGGCTTTGGTAGTGGATAAGGGTTGTGATGCAATAACAACACCTGAAAGGGAGGACCCTATACCTCTAAAATACAGGTAACCAGATGATCCAATGTTACCTGAATACACACACACACACACACACACACACACACACACACACACACACACACACACGTTGTCCTTTATCCAGAGTCATAGCTCATTTGTTTTCCATGCCTTATTTAATTTCCATATACGTTGGAATAAAACATCTCATATTCTAGCAAATCAGTTTTGTTTTAGAAGTAAAGAAAGTACTGAGATCAGATATTTTTCAGTTCTGATGTGGTTTAATTATGGCTAGGTAATGTGGGAAATAAAGCAATAAGTCCATCCTCCAAACACAATTTTTGATTATTATTTGAAACTGGCCATAAGATTTCTTAATTTCCAATGTAAATATAGCTGCTCTCTAGGTCCCCTAGTAAAATATAATATTATAATATCATGGGTGTGGTTCTAGCATTCTGTTATTTTATTTGTGGATATGAAGTATAAAACTCTGGATGGTGACAGGAAAAGGAAAGGCTAAAATATCTGTCTCTCAGCTATAGGTTATAGAAATATTTTTTTTTATTAACAAGTGAATTCCATGTTATCTCTCCAGTCTAACCATTTCATATTTTTTAAAAGATAGACCAGTGAAACCAAGAGTTTTACACGTAGCTACATGGCCCGAAAAATCTAATGCAAAGTTGAACTAAGGAGCAGAGTCATAAAATTACTGTCACTTGCAGGTTACTGAGATGACAATAGCCATCATTATTGTCAATAGCATAAATACAAAATGAGCCAGATTCTAAAATCTTTTTATAATGGAAGTTCTAGTGCCCCCAAACAAAAAGCACCCAGCAGAGCATCACTGGCTAAACACATGCTCTCAGTACAATTCTGTGAAGCATCAAGAGTAATTGCATCTGATTCCTATTTATTATGTTTAGAAATGTAGCTCTCTACACACTGCACTCATTGCAGCCACATGCTGTAGCTTAAATAATAGGCAAGGAGCATAGCATGGGACTTTTCACAGATCATAATAATTACATACTTCGTGTTGATAATCCACTAACTAGCTATCAAAATTGCAGATCAATGTCTGCTGCCTGGATTATTTTGATATTTTCTCTTATAAAGTTTCTATCAGAAAAAAAAAAACCTCAAAGGAAACAACTTTTCAGGTGTTTTAGTTGCCATTTATTATTTCTCTGTAGCTTCAGAGAAAATTAATTTTGGTAAAATGTGGCAATATTCTTGAAGAAAGACCAGTGAGAAGGGAAGAGAGTAAGAAAAAAAGAGGAGGAAAGAGGGAAGAAGGGAAGGAAGGAAAAGAGCAAGGAAAGAAGAAAAGCAGGGAATATTTGCAAGATACATCTTCAACTACTTTTAAAGTGTTTTCTGATCATTCAAAGACTGTCTCCTTGTTCGCCTTTGATCAATCATTGACCATCAGGATATTGTTTAATAGCTTCTAATCTATACATTTATACTTGTCAGTGCAGTAAAAAGTTACTACCAATGGAGGAGTACTATTTCAAATCAGTATTTTCAGCTGGCTTTTAACTTGAACTGCAGGTCTGCTTAAGAGAAAGCATAAAGGAGATCCATTATTTACGAGGGAGGTTATTTATCTGCAGAAAATCAAGCAGTTGTCCTAAATTCACAATAAAACAGATTAACGGAAGAAGAAATAAGAGATCTATCAAATCTACTCTTATTGTACTTTCAATTTTAAAGATATAGATTCATTTCAGTATTCTTTTTATTTCTTACTCTCCCTTTTTAATATAGAAAATCAATGCCACTTGGTTTGCCTTACCTCGCTATATTTTTACATTTAAAATAAATTTAGGAGAAATGTATTTCAGGAAAGTCACCATTTTAAAGATTTTTAAATGGAAAGATTACAAAATTCAACCAGAAGAAAGGAATGCATTTTATGTAGACACATGTCTTCCTGTAATTCCTAAATTCCCATCTTAAAGGCAAACACTTTCTGATGAAAGATTGCTCACTCATTAGTTGTGGTCATGGAGTTTTCCTACATTGCAGGATTTATTCATCAATTTGGTAATACTACTACTACTACTACTACTACTAATAATAATAATAATAATAATAAACGGCCCAACAGCCTTTATGGAAAGTCTTGCTAATGTAGGAGAACTCAAAGATTATATAAGGTGGGATATTTACTATAATAAGGCTATTCTAAAATACAGAAAGAAAGAAAAAAAAAGATGAAAATGAGGGAGCCATATTTTCTCCTTAGCAAAGCTTCAGGTTGACTAAAGGGGATCTTTTGCAGGTAGCATCAAGGATATAGCTGCACAAATTGTGTTATCTATACCTATGCCCCAAATGGGAGAAACAAAAGTCTTGATGTTATAATAAATGACAACCTTAATATCACAAAAATCTATTTGGGAAAAAATGATAAGGAACTAGTATTGGTATCATCTATGTCAGATATTTACACACCAATAATTCAGAAACTAGTATAATCAGTGCAATGATTTGTTTATTAGTAAATTCACTGACTTTGTTCCTACATTTTTCCTTTTATATCTATTTTAAAAAAACTGTATTGTAGAATGCTTTTAGAGTAGATATACTGTTTGCTTCCTGTTTGAGAAATGATAGATTCATACTCCACTCTACGTTATTTGGAAGTGATAGAGTTCAGTGTTATAATGCCTATATGCTACCGTGAATTATCACCAACATTATCAAATATTTTAGTCCCTATGATGCACTGTGAAAAACACTGAGAAAATAGGTAAAATAGGAAGACTTTCTCATTTTATTGTGTACTGAAAATTGAAGCATCTCATTAATAAGCTAAACTAAGTAAATCAAGGAAATTTGACAAGTTAAAAAATAGCATATTCACATGCATTTTGCAGCGACATGGATGGAATTAGAGGGAATCATACTCAGTGAAACAAGCCAGAAAGAAAAAGAAAAATATCGAATGGTTTCACTTATAACAGGACTACAGGGAGGCCGGGTGGGAGAGAGACACTCAG
>PVIJ01005763.1:0-99922 GCA_004024925.1 Scalopus aquaticus | reverse complement strand
GGGGGGGGGGGGAGGATAAAGGCACAAAATGGAAGAGAGGAGAATCAGGGGACCATGGACATGGATCACGGGTGAATTGGTGGTGGGCTGCCCAAGGGGAATACAAAATGTAAAAGACATAAATAACAATAAAAAATAAATAAATAAAAAAAATAAAAGAAACAAACACATGTAGAACAGGGCTGGAACTGTGAGGCCTAGTATATAAGCTGGGAGGAATGACAGAAACCTTTCAAATGGGTAAGGAAGAAGAAGAAACAGTAAATAAGGATGAGTCCTCGTCCATCAGGAGTAATTGCGGATCATTTTCCACCAATTACCCATTCCAGGCTCTCTGCATCCTAGGAAAGGAAATACATATAATTATCAGCCAAAGCGTAGCCTGTTCAATTGTTCGGCAAGAGGCACATGGGCTACCAGTGACTGGGGTCAGCAGTGGACTTGTCTGTCCCCTACACAATCTCTGTACTCCCAGGATTGTCTGTACCCAGAGCTAGGGATGATACTCCATGCCCTGTGTGACCTCCCTCCTGTGTCCAGCATGCACAGAAAGAAGTTGTGCAAGCAGCTCT
Source organism: Scalopus aquaticus (assembly GCA_004024925.1). Taxonomy (NCBI): domain Eukaryota; kingdom Metazoa; phylum Chordata; class Mammalia; order Eulipotyphla; family Talpidae; genus Scalopus; species Scalopus aquaticus. Next base: position 99,350 of record PVIJ01005763.1, on the reverse strand, counting down.
GGTGAGCTCAATCTGCCCAGGGATTTTGTTTGTTTTTGTGTCCACTTTGGAGAGTCAGCACAGGAGGGGGCTCAGAAATGGTGAGACTAGTGGTGCTAGCTCCCCTTTGCAACCTCCTTCTCTTGCCCACCTGGTGAAAAAAGAAGCTATGAATAGTCACAGTTTGTTTTTTTCTTTTTCTGTTTGTGTGTGTGTGTGTGTGTGTGTGTGTGTGTGTGCGCGCGCGCGCGCGCGCGCCGCACACAGGTGCACCCACCTTCGAGAATCAGCAGAGGTGTGGACTCAGAACCTGTGTAACTTGGGCTGGTTACTCCCCTACACAAAGGGAGAGCACGGGTATTCTAGTCATAGCACTCCTAGCTCTTTCTGTAGGAGTTTCCTGGACCACTGGCTTCTGAAGCCACAGTACATGCACTCAATAGATATTTATAGAATACTTCACCTCCAAAAAGCTGACTATGCACATTCTTCTACTCCAAATGGAACCTTTTACGAGATAGACAATAAACTGGACCACAAAACAAATGTTTGAATAGAAAGTCTAAATTATATTAAAAGACTTTTGAGAAACTGAGCTACAGGAAGAATGATGATACACTAAGTTCTTCATTGTACAGCTTTCTACTTCATTCGGTAGAGAAATATTTATTTGAAAATTCATAAATTATTTAAAGCATACTATATGATTTGAAAATTACTGAATATGTAGAAAAGGAAAATCCATATGGCAAAAGACAGAAAACAAAATGACAGTAAGATATAAACAAAAAAACAAAGAAACAGATGGCAAAGTAAAACTAAGTGTATCACATGTTAGCAAACATAAATGGTTTAAATTCCACCATAAAAGTGTAAGATTATATAATTGCTTTAAAAATATTTAATCTGTGCCTGAAATATATCTTAAATATGAAATAGAAATTTTGAACAAAAAAGCAAATGGGAAAAGATTTATTTAGACATATAATCGCACACATTTATCACCCTTGTTGTAATATATTAGTTAGAAGTATATCACAGGTTTCTTCTCTCACACATAAAGAAAGGGGATCAAAAAAGGAAATGGGGGCCTCCCTGGTGGCACAAAGGTTAAGTCTCAGCACTATGAAGCTATCCACAGCCACTGCAGCCCGAGTTCGATCCCCGGCCAAGGAGCTTCCCACAAGGTGCAATAGACCACTCCTGCCTCACTTCCTACTCCCCTCAGTAGTGTGCTTCAGCAGATCTGCCTGTTCTGCTCCCCACTCTGTCTCTGGTGAATCTTCTCACCACCCCACACCTCTGGCCTGCACCCCAATTCTTGTATGTATACATAAATAAATCTTAAAAAAAAAAGAGAGAATGGACACTAAGAAGCAAAAATTACAGGGACCATTTAACTCTGTCCAGAGTGATGCCCCTGGAACTATAGTGCATAAAGTGTGTGGCCATATGACCTGCACTGTCTGTCCATCACTGTCAGCTTCATGTCAGCAAGGAACTCAGTAAGAACCTTAACCAGTCATTTGATTTTTTTCTTCTCTTTTGGTGGAGAAAAGTGGTACAGGGATGGGGGAGGGACCAGTTACCAGATCATTATCTGAGGTCCATTTTTAAAATTATTTACTTGTAAAAATTTAATTTTTATTAAGTTTTCTTATTATCTTTTATTTAAGTTGATGTTTGCTCCCTCTACCAGCTCAGTATCATTAGGAACTTTTTCAGAGTATTCTACTCTCTTGGTTTTTTGTTTGCTTTGTCTGATATTTGGGTTATTTGTCAGTTATTATTTTCCTTTGTCTGATAACTGGGGGTTGGGCTCTAGTTTACCTTAAGTGGTAAAGTTACCATGGTCTTTGCTTTGTAGGACAAATATACATTAGCCAGTGTAACAGTCTCATGTTTAGACAATAGGAGGCAGCCTTTATCACCTCTGTCCTTTAATTGTGGGTTTAAACATTGAGAGGACTTGGTGAGCGTTTTCTCAGCTCCTTGAAGTTCCAGAATTATCGGTTACAGATTCATGGTCATCATGGGATGACCCTTGCTCTGAAGAGTCATTGGGAACCTGCTGTGTCCTACTCCTGGAATGTTCAGCACAAATTTTCTGGCACTGGATGCAGGTCCCCGGCTAGTGTAGAAATGAGAAAAGTCCACAAATTTTCTCCAAGTAGATACTAAAAATGCCCAGGTCTGTGCCCCCAAATTTCAGGCTCCATCAGTCTGCTGACCCAACAGCTGTGTTGCTCAAAACAGCACACTATCTAGAGTTGGGTAAAGACAGATTTCCAGTTTCCATCTTCACAGCAGATGTTAGCCTTCTGTCTTATACCTTTCCTATACTAGTTCTAGTGTTCCAGAGTGCTAAGATTGAACAGCTTAACTTCTTGACTGACTAAACCTTCAACTTTCTACCTGACATTCTGAGCAAAGAAACTGTCAGGGTGAACTGTAGGCTAGGGGCCAGGGGGAGTATAGCAGAGGTATGGGGGAAATGCTGAGACCTATTTCAAATACAAACTTTCAATTCATCCAATTTTTACCCTGTATCTCACCCTAGGTCCCCTGCATCTGAGGCCTCCATTACCTCTCCAGATTCTGCACGGCCCATTCACTCATTCTCTTCCCATCTCATTTCTTCCCAACACTGCATGTTCTTTAAACTTTGGCTTCCTGAGTTTTATATAATTAATTACAATTCTTCATCAGTGTTTGGTCTTACAAGTATATAATGAGATCTCCACAACACTGATGTCCTCTCATTCTCTTTGAATTTATAGGTTTATGATATTTTTATTATTAACTATTATTTTATTATTTATAATTGACATCTTTAATTGTAACTCCCAGTTGTCTGAAAAAAACTTATATTTTCAGATCTTGGGTCTTCATACAGTGATATGAATACTATTCTTGAGTTTGTGCCACAATGTTGAACCATTTGACTATAAATTTTTTTTAGTAAATAAAAAAATTGAGGAAGAAAACTACATCACATGATTTGTAGAAAGTTGTAAGGGTATACATAGTAATTGAACAAATAAGGATATTTCCCATGAGGACAAATTAACTCTTCAATCTCATTACAGTGAGCATGAAATTTTGTTAAAGTAAGATTTACATGTATTCATATTCACAATAAATTATCAACAATAGCTATAATACTACTGAAAACATTCACTATTTTTTAGGAGTTCATATAGGAAGATAATAATTATCTATACTTTGTAATAAAAATAAAATCATTTGAAAAAGTCTTAGTTGGATTTGGAAGATGTTAGCCATTTAAATCCAGGATTATTTGAAAATCTGAGCAGTAAATTAAAATTCAAAGATGGGAATGGAGTATGGAGGCAATATTCCCTTACAAAGAGAGATCATTTTCCAAATCATAGAAGTGAATTAGTGACTATAATTGCCAGAATGTAAAAAAAAAGAAAAGCGTAGTGTGTGTGTGTGTGTGTGTGTGTGTGTGTGTGTGTGTGTGTGTTATGGAGGATGGAAGAACACAAGAGTAACTCCTAAGGAGCCTTAATATGAACTTGGTAGAATTTTAAACAATGAGTTTAATGAAAAAAGTGTGCAGAATATGCTGAATGAGATGAAGACATTTAGGCAATTGAGAAATTAGAAAAAGGCATCACTGTCAAGATCAGAAGTAAATGAGGTAAAGTTAATCTAAGACAGTAACGATCTCCTTTTCCAAAAACAAGAAGCCAGCTTCATCACTCACAGAATCTGCCAGTATCTTGATCTTGGACATAACATCCGGAACTGTAAGAAAATGTTTGTCATCATAACTACCCAGTCTATGGTAGTTTGTTATGGCAGCCAGCACGAACAGACTATAAAACAGTAGGTTAGTAAAGAGTCAGAAAAATAATCTTTTCTTAGGCATCTTCTATCTGCAGCAATGTAGGACACTTTCACTGAGAGAGAGGACCTAGACAACACCCCTTGAGCCTTGACACTTGTTAGATGCTGCAATATTTTGCAATATAACTGTGTTTTTTCTGTACTCAAATCAGGTTAATTGGTTATATTACAAATAGTTAATCACCTTTCCCGAGAGCAAAATCAACATATTACTTTAAGTCTAGGTAACTTTCTGTGTTGTTCTATATTAAAAAATTAAGTTACATAAACAGTCACGTAAAGGAATGCTACAAAAAGATGCTAAATAACATGGCTTTCTTTTGCACATCATAGTGAAACTTAGAGGTTTTCCTTTCCTATGTTTCTATATGTAACTGTCAAATTAATCACTATATGACAATGAAATATTCCAAAGAATTACACAAACAAGACTGGTGTCCAGATGAGAATTTGGAAAGTGAATGTCATGTCAAACAGGGGAATAAACACGGAAACTACAATTAGGACATAAAGATATAAAGTACATTTAGAAAGAAAGTATTGATGAATAAAAACTGATTAGTTGCTTCTTATACTCAGAATGGTAAAGACCTACCTTAAAAAGATAGTAGGAAACAAGCACATGCTGCACTGTGGACCTCATTTCTAATGATAAGACTTGACTTCCAGTTCAGTTTTGTTATTAATCCCCTACAGGTACTGGGTGGGTGAAATAGAGGCAAGAGCATTTCTATACCATGACATTTTCTTTTTTGTGTACAATAGGTAAAAATCAATGGCCTGTTTCTAATTGAATGAAGAGGGAAAAACATTCACAAAGCAGTAATGTAAACATTGATAGCTACTTTTGCTCTTTGTAATTTTGACGCCTGCCTGAACAGATGTGAAATCCCCACTTTTTTTTTTTTTTTTTTTTTTGAGTTCTGAAACATTATATAATCAGTTTGGGCCTATTCGCCTGTAACATTTTCGAAATAAAACCCAAAGTTCGGACAGACCCTGAAAAAACATGGACCTTTATAGAACCTATCAATTCAAAAGTTAATTTGCTTCTGTGGTCTAGCCCTGTACTAATTTATTATACACATAAGTTCCTACTTTGTATCACATATGTTGAAGGCAATGAGGACCCTAATCCAGTAAAGGCACAGAAAACCATCACTTATCCACCAAATTGTAAAAATTAAAATGCTGTGAGAATGTGGCACAAAGAACTTACACTCCTGGAAGAAAGGTACTTGGCAAACAGTTTAGGACAGTCAATGCTCATTATTCACAGATTCTGTATTTGTGAATTTGCCTACTCACTCAGATTTTATGTGCAACCTTTACATCAATACTTATAGTGCTTTTGCAATCATTTTGGAAACTCACAGTACAGTGAAAAATTTGAGTTCCCCAATACACACATCCTGAACTAAGTGAGAAAAAGTAAAGTTCAGCCCTCTCATTTCAGATCTCTCACAGCGAGTATCCTGTCGGGTGCCATGTTTTTCACATGTTTATGTTCTTTTTTAGTTATTTTACTATTTAATATGCAGCACATATATTGTGCTGAAGTGCTGTCTGGTATTCCCAAGTGTAAAAGGATGTGATGTGCCTTACAGAGAAAATATATGTTAGATAAGCATTGTTCACACATGACTTATAGTGCTGTTAGCAGTGAGTTCAATATTAATGAATAAGCAGCATATATTTCCTAGGCTGCACATTCACTAAAATTGGAACTATACAGAGAAGATTAGCAGATCCTTGCACAAGAATGACATGAAAATGTGTGAACTGCTCCATATTTTTTTTTTAAAGGACATCTCTAAACAGAAACACACATATATAAATGTAATCTCTTGGTGGGTTGATGAAAATGGATCAGAGGCCTATGGGAACCTAACCCAGTATTGACCTAGGAGCAGTGGTTCAATGTTTGTTAACTCAGTCTTGGTGGCAACTTTATGGAACATAACTACAACAAATAACAAGAATCTATTATATTTCCTTAATCCTGTATGCTTTATCACTACATTGGCAATGCTTATTCCTACTAAAGAGACAAACCCTGTCATTTGATGGCACATTTCCTTACTTATAACAAAAAGATCATACTCCAAAGAATATTTGGATTAAATATTTTTGGATTAAATATTTCTTGTCATTATAAATTTTCCCCAAACCAGTACCTAGTCCTCTGAAAATTCATTGACATTCTGATGCTTGGATTTCATTTTTGAGGGACAGAGGAACTTTTGACTTGAGGAGAGGTAAAAATGAAGGAACAAAGGAACGGGAGCTTCACAGAAACAGGGTAGTTCCCACTCCCATGGCAGCCTTTGGCCTTATGGCCTGAATCTGACCTGTGGAGAGATGCTCCAATCTTTAACCTGCAGCTTGATTTTCCTCTGTACCACTTTGGAGCACAAACTCCATGTTCGCATAGCACTATGGGATCCAGATATCATTCCATAATTCTGACTTTCCGTTTTCTAAATCCACTAGAATGTGAAAAATCCATTTTAAGAATGAGGGGGGTTACTTGGGAGGTAGCAAAGCCTTTGAATCACCAGTTGGAACCTAAGTCAAAAAATAGCACATCACCAGCTTGAAAACAATAAAAGTGGCTAATGTATATTGAGTTTCTTCTATGTGTCTGATACTATATTAAATATCTTACATGGACTGTTTTATTTAATCCTGATATTAACTCTAAGAGGAAGATATTAAAAGTGCCCACATTTAGAAGTAAGGAAATTAGGATTAAGTTAATGTTCAAGGTCAAACAATTAGGAGTGATAGCACTTGGACTTGAATCATTTCAGTCAAATTTCCAACTATTGTCTTAAGTCACTATAGTTTGTGTCCTTCCAAGGGATTATTATATTCACTCCTAGGAATATACCCAAAGGACACAAAAACATTAATCCAAAAGGTCACATGCACATGTATGTTTATTGCAGCACTATTTACAATAGTTAAAACATGGAAACAACCCAAATACCCAAAAATTGATGACTGTATCAAGAAGATGTGGTACATGTATACAAGAAAGTACTATTCAGCAATCAAATACGATAAACTAACGCAATTCTCAGCAACATGGATGGAGCTAGAAGGGACCATGCTCAGCAAAATAAGCCAGAAGGAAAAAGAAAAATATCGAATGGCATTAATTACAGGAGGAATATAAGAGAGCCAAATGAGAAGCCAGAAGGAGAAAACAGTACACAAAACATAAACAAAAGCAAAAACTAGCAGGCAACCACAAAATAAGAGACATTCTACAGGGGAGGGGGAGGAAGAGAGACCAAAATAGGGGAGAAAAGCACACAAGGGACTATTGTATTCACAGGTGAACTGGTGGTGGGAAACCTATGGGGGATACACAATAATGTAAAGGATATAGATTAAATTTTAAAAATACAGTAAAAAAAAATTTCCATTTAACCTAAGACTTGAAACTCTCTTAACAGAAACACTCAATCTGAGGCACCAGAGCTAAGCAAAGCAATAAAGAACAGAACTCAACTACTTTCCTGCTTCATCACATCACAAGGGTGTAAGCTGTTTTTCTTTTTTTTTTGGGGGGGGTATCTAATTTAATAAACTCTTTTTGTTATATAAACAAAGATTAGAATTATTATTCTCTTTTTTCAGAAACCCTTCCTGTGAAATTGAATCAAATATCTCCCAGTGAGGAGAAGAAATTGGAGATGATTTGACATGCAGGTAATATAGTTAGGGGTGGAGAAAGAGAGTTTCTAAGATTGAATCCATTGATCACAAGAACGGGATCAGACAAAGAATTTAACCTTCCACAAGTCACTTGTGGAGAATAGGGTTTATACTATTTTCCCTAATCTTGATTCTGTGAATCATTTCAGCAATCACGGTTGTCACATTTTGAGCTCAGATTTGTCTTTTCTCTTCTAGAACTTTTGGGTTAGTCTCACATGTGCCTTGCTGGAACCTCACAACTTATCTGAAGAAGATGATCATAGAAATGGCCACATTCTGGTCATCTTGGATGTGTGGCACTGAGAGTCAGGAAGCCTATCATGGTGGACGCTGCGAGTAAGCATGTGTCTTGTTGCTCTTATACAAAGGGATAGACTACAAGATTTAATTAAATTGAAATACACTATCAAATTAAGTGTAATCAAATTACTACGCTATTTTTAATTGTTCAGGATATTCTTCTGAATATTCTGTATGGGTATGGACGTAATCCTGTATATAAACTCACATACATGCACATACATAGACATGTAGGTCCACAGCAATGTGTTTACTAAAAACCTCTGTTTTTTGTAGAAAGAAAAAAATTACTGACTTCTGTTTTCAGGTAGATTTTGCAAACAGATGGGACAGATTGGTCATCAGAATCTGCCTCTTCTAGGTGAGTTATTAAGATATGTATGGAATATCTTTTTAAAGGGATGCTGATAGATGCAACCAGTTATAGTGTGTTTGATGTTTTGAGAATAAGATAAGTGGAAGAGTCAATGGAACACAAATGGAAACTAGGTTATTCAGAAGGAAATAGTCTACAAAATGTGTATTTTATCTGAGTTGGCTCTTTTGGAGTGCTAGAACATCGACTCCACTAACCAAGCAGACTTTATCTTGGCCAGACTGGAAAGGATCTATAACAGCACCCCTAAGGAACCTTTGACAATGGGTCTATATGAAGATGATCAAGTTTTTGTTGAGTGTGATCCAACCCAAGTTTTGAACTAAGAACTGTTTTCACGTTACAAAGACTAAAAAGAGACACATGAGTATCTCAGACAGACTTTGGTTCAACTTAAAAGAGGTATTTTAAAAATATTTGTTGAATATTTTTTTTAGAGTCAAAACATGAAGATAGAGAAAGAAATCACTGTTGCTATCTTCTCTGTTATCCATGCAATTTATCCCTGGATCTAAATTTACATCTTTTATTTTGCAAAATAAGAGAAGAACATTTTTAGTCATGCTCATAGGGGTGTCTCACCCACACACAAAAGCTCTGAGGGGCTTATTCAAGAATTCCTGTCACAAATTACAGAAGTTTCTCAAGTTACATTTCCAGAAATCTTACTCACACACAAGTACCTGTCTCCTTCCTGGTGAGATCTCTGACCATCCTGTTAGTGATTAACATAGTCACAAACAATTGCCAAGGCTAAAAATATTGCTCAGTGCATGGGTGCAAAGCTCCACGTGTTTCTGCACCAGTGAGGGAAGGAGACTGTATGAGAACATCCATACCCATGTTACCTCGCTTCCCTTACGGCTGATTCTGTCCTGTGAAACCTATAGGTCTGCAGTTTTTCATTTTCTGATGGGCTGTTGTTTTTACATTTCAGGTTCCTGGCAATAATATTTACATAATCCTTAATCTTTGTGCCTGTAAGTGCTCAAAACTCAGAGTAAGCACTCCTTTTCAGAAGATTACATTTCTTTTCATTGTGCTTACACAAAATACGAAACCTGGGGAATTTTGTTGTCTTAGGGGGAAGTTTTGGTCAGTTTACTTGATCCAGGAGATATTTTTCTTTTCTAAATTTTCCTTCTGTCTACCAGCTGTATTGTTTTGTGTACCATTGATGGGAGGGTTATTTGGAATACATTATTTGGAAACCATTCGATATTTTTCTCTTTCTGGCTTATTTCACTGAGTATGATCCCCTCTAATTCCATCCATGTCACTGCAAATTGCACGTGTTTATCTTCTTTGAATGCTGAATAGTTCCATTGTGTATTTGTACCACATCTTCTTGATCCAATCATCTATTTTTGGACATCTGGGTTGCTTCCATACCTTTGCTACTGTAAACGTGCTGCAATGAACATACGGGTGCATGTATCCTTTTGAATTAGTGTTTTTGTGTCCTTTGGGTAGATTCCCAAAAGTGGTATTGCTGGGTCGTATGGAAGTTCCATGTTTAGCTATTTGAGGAACCACCATACAGCTTTCCATAATGGTTGGACCAGTTCTCATTCCCACCAGCAGTGTAGAAGAGTTCCTTTTTCTCCACATCCTTTCCAGCATTTGTTGTTGCCTTTGATAACTGTTTTGTATAAGAAACATCTAAAGGCAACTGATTGATTCTCTATGCAGTAAAAGCATAATTGTGAGTTCCAGGCCTCCACAAGTGATCCTTTGCAAAGTTTAGGGAAGCTGACCAGACTGGAAAGTTGTGATGGGTTGCAGATCCCAGCTGAATACTGAGAAGAGGATTTTGGTCATTTCAGTTCATTGTTGGGACTTCTCTTCCTTTTACAAAAGAACTCAGTAAAGTGGCATGCCTCATAAAACTAACATGTTCTACAGATTCCAGTGTTAATAGACTGGGAAACTGTATGGAATGAAAATGAAAAAGAAAGAGGAAAGAATAATGAATTCCTATTCTGTGTGTTAGACATCAATGAAGTCTTTAATAATTATTGAAAACTTCTCAGTTAATTTGAATTTCACTGAAAGGACCTGGTTTAAGCCAAACAAATTCATGTACTTTTAAAGAAATAAAAGACTTTCTCCAACAAAAAAATTATGCCAAACTTTTTGAACAACCATGGGTTTACTATACCAAACTAATAATTTGCTATATAATTTATGTGCTAATTTCAATTTCAATTCCACTGTCAATCCCATCTGTTATTGTTTCAATCTTGAATTAATGAGGCAAGTTAGAGCTGCAAAATGTCAGATCATCTCAGAGCATCATTCTTGTCTAAGGTCATAGAAAATGAAAGAGAGCTTTTATCATAATTCAACATTCCATCCCATTTTATGGAGTCATAGCATGTGAAAGCTGGAATGTTTGTAAAATATCATCAGGTCCAGATTTATAGGTAAGAAAACTGAGATAAAAAGAGGCAAATTGATTCATCCAATGTTTGCAGCAGGTGTTCCTTGCCCATGGATTCCATACTTTGCCAGGTTAGATATAACCTTTAACTCATCTGAATGCTACATTCTCATGCTCTTTTCAGGCAGATTTAGGGACTTTTCAACTCTCAAATACTCCCACTGGAGTAAAAAAGGACTTGAATTGCTTCACTTCCTTTTCTTAGCCTTTACAGATATCACTTACTCAGGGTCTACTATGTACCATTATTGTGTTAATACTTCTATATGCATTGTCACATTTTATCTCCATACAGATAGGAAAATGAAAGCTTTGAAAGGTTGATTACTTGTTCAAAGTAGCATAGCTATTAAGGTAGAAAGGCACAGTTCTGAAACTTGAGGATTACGTTCTTAGCTATGGTGTTCTGACACTTCCTGCTCTGAGTTTGATCATTTATTCCATACTGACCTGGGCTAGAAGTTTCAGGGCTCACCTCTGAGCTCAGAGCTCCCCTACATCCCCTCCGGTGTCCTTTTATTAGAGAGGTTTCTGCCCAAAAGACTGTGACTCACAAACCCTTTCAGAGGTCCAAGTTGTAGAATTCATCGTCTCCTTTGAATGCCCTTGTGATTCTTGTCAAGCAAATGTCTTGCTCCCTAGCAAGAATTCTGACATGACATTTTTGCCTGTCTTCCTTCCCAAACTCCTCAACCTGAAGGCTGGCACACTGCTGCTTTGACTATGGTTTGAGGGGAGCTCCTGACTGGGAATGTCCACTTATCATGAATTCTGGAGGCGAAAGGAGCACTGTAGGAAATAGACCCAAGATGGATGGAGCCAGGTCATGGACACTGTGCATGTGATGCTATGGAATTCGAGCAGATTCTCAGTGATGAGGAACGACTAAAGATTTATCAGCAGGGGAGTGATAGGCCCACATTTGTAGAAGTATCAGAGGCAGAAAAAATATTTTGAGAAAGAAGAGGTGGAATAACCTTTCTCTCCTGCTTTTCCTCTCTGAATCTTTCACATTCCTCAGAGAAGAACTCAAGTTCATTTTCTAGAATGAAATCCTCCTTTCCCTTGGGGTCACAGTATTCCCTTTGCTCTAAGCTTCTCAAGCACCAGGAGCCCATGAAACCCATTTGTAAATTAACAATATGCCACAGTGTGACAACCTATATAGAATACACATTTGTGTAGCACATAGTTAGATGTGTATATATGTATCCATGATCACAATCAAGATAGAGTATTTCTAGCATCTCAAAAAGTTCTATCATGCTTTCTTGTAGTCATTCTGTCATCAGTCCTGACCACAGATGACAACTGCTATTTCTGACCCTAAAATTATGTATCATTCATGAAATATAAATGGAATCATATATGCTGTGTCTGCCTTTAATATCCTAATGTTTTTGAAATTCATCCATGTTATTTGTCTATCTGCAATTCATTTGTATTACTGGATAATATTTCATTGTGTAAAAGAATTTTAATTTTAACTTTTAATCTGTTCCCCAACTGATAGACATAGGGGTTCTTCTGTTTTGTTTTGTTTTTACTACTATAAAAAAAAGCTGTCATGAACATTTACATACAGGTCTTTGTGTGGCTTTATGTTTTCATTTCTTTTGTGTGGGTATATGTTTTTGTTTCTTTTGGATAAATACGTAGGAGGTGAATTCCTGGATTGTGCAAAATACAAATAATTATTTATTAGAAAATACCAATACATTTTCCAAGTGATTTTGCCATTTTATAATCTCACTACTAACTAAACAAGATGGAAGAGTTTCAGTTACACTAAATCTTTGTCAGCACTTGGTAATGTCAATCGTTTATTTTACCAATCTAGAGAATGTGAAATAGTAACTCACTTAGTTTTAATTTGCATTTTTTAATGACTAGTGGTATCAAAAAGTTTTCATGTGGTTATTAATATTCTTATATCTTCTATTGTGAAGACAGATCTTTCATACATTTTAAAATTGAATTACCATTGGGTTGTGATTTTTTTCAAATTTATTCTTTACAATATAAACATTTTATTAAGTATCTATTTGCAAATATTTCCTCCCTCCCTCCCCTCATCTAGTGACTTGCCTTTTCAACTTTCCTTAAAGTGATTTCCAAAGAGTAGCAATTTTACTTTAGTTGAAGCTTAATTAAGCTGTTTCCTTAGTAGTTCATGCTTTTGGTCTGAAGAAATATTTGCCTAACCCAGGTCACAAAGATTTCCTTCATAAAGTTTTATCGTTTTAGCTCTTACATTGAAGTTTGTAATACATGTATTTTCATCAGTGGTATTAGGTCAGAGAAGGGATTCATTATTTTGCATATGAATGTCCTATTATACTAGTAACATTATTGAGCAGACTATTCTCAATTGAATTACTCAGAAAGCTCTGTCCCAGAGTAATTCAACCCATTTCTTCTGTGTTTCTGGACTTGTCATTCTGTTACATTGATCCACATTTCTTCTAATGTCAATTTCTCTTCTTATGTTTATCTCATATTTAGTGCTCAAATTCCTTTTTGTTTGTTTTTTACTATGTTTCTGTGTAGACAAGAAGGTTTATAGCAGGCCTGACACTTATATTGTTAGAAAAGCCTGCTTGAAAAGTTGCCCATTGGCTTGTATCTGGGAAGCTGTATTTCAGGAGTGTTTCTACCATCTCTAACTCATAAAAGTGATTCACTGTGCCCAACTGTGCAAACAGTATAATATGTTGAACACACCTGATTTCCTTTTGGGAGTCTGGATTTTGGTAAGTGCTGGAAAGTTGGTGGCTACCTGACCAATTCCTAGTGAATATCTTGGGCACCAAGTCATTAATGAGTTTCCCAGTTAGACATTTCATACATGTTGTCACAATTTATTACATGAGGATCTAAGCACACCCTGGATGATATTACAGGAGAAGACTCTTAAGAGCTTATATCTGGTTTCCTCTTCACTTTTTCCCATGTGCCTTTTCCCTTTGTAATTTCACTTGATATCCTTTCTCTATAATAAACAATTACAGTGAGTATGACTATATACTAATTCCTGAAAGTCCTCTTAGTAAATCACCAAACCTGGGAGTGGTTTGTTGATCCCCAACACACTGTCTATCTTCTCTCCCTGTCTAGGTTATGAGTCCTTTCTAGGACAGAGACCATGCCCATGTTGCCTTGTACATGGCAGATATTTCACAGATGTTTGTTGTTTGAGATAAAGGGCCTAGAGATATATATGAACTAGAGACTTTGCTTGCTTCATCATGCCCTTAGAAAGAAACCTAGAAAAGTATAATGTAAACTATAGAAGGTATAAAATTATTACTGCTTTGCAATTCTTTTTAGAAAGAACACTTTGCATTTGTTCCGTATACATATTTCTCCATGAATTGAAGAGAAAAAGCAGCCGTAAGCTAAGCTTTCTGCCTCACCCCTACATGGGGTCCCCAAAGAAGTTACAGTCCTTGGGGCACCAATCCATAAAATTTCTGTCCAACAATTTCTACCTGGTGATTTGGAAATGTGCTCATCTCCGAGGTAGCAAATATATTTGGAAAGCACATGTCACTGCTCTCCCCTTGGGCTCATTCCAAGTTTCTACCACTTTGTTCAACCAATTAACACATGGACTCACCCAGAGTAATTGCACTGTAAGAGATGAGTTTTCTAGCAGTTAGTGCAAAGAGCAAGATAGACATTTTGCTCAGTTTGCAAAACCATAACCTGATACATACAGTCTTAAACTGGAGTTGCTCTGTTGAGACAAAGCCAGTTCACTTAGAGAAAAAACTTCATTGTTAATCTCATCTCAAGGCTATTTTAACAAAATTTCTTACAGTAATGCACAAACGAGGAAAAGGCAAAAGGAAAACATCCTGTTGATTGCATAAGTAATGGAATCCTGTACTGAGTCAGGGAATAAACAAGTCATTCTATATTTGTAACTTTGTAATTAAGCATTTGTTAAGAATTATGTGTGTCAGGAGAATCCAAAATATCCTCTTTTGGCTAGCCTTTCCTTCCTTTTTCTCTATCTATTAGTCTTTATAAAAAATTCAGTTTATCTCTATCCATTAAGATAACCCTGTGGCATGATCGAGAAACCTAAATGTGTTTCTCATAAATCATTATGAACTTTTGTCTTCCAAAGAAGGAAGCAGCATTTGCTACAAATAAACAAATCCCAGAAGATTAGAAGTCAGTGCAGAATTTGGAAAAGCTGCTCAAGAGTAGCTTAAATTTTAAGCACAGGAGGGAAAATATTCTTTCAAATTTACACATTTCACAGACCTAGTAAAATTAGTTTTTTTAATCTAAAAGCGATGTAGCGCTAGCTAATCCATGATGTAGAACAAAGGTGAAGTTTTTAAAAACATGCAGAATTTGCCAAGGAAATTTTCATTTAATGATCTACCTCAGTTCAACAAATAGTAAAGACTTAAAAGTATATACTGATTTTTGGCTCAAACACAATTTTTAAACTAAATGCAAAGAAATTTTGCATTCCAAATTGCTACATCAATAGGCATAGAGTTCAGGTAAATGATAGTTTTGGGTCTGAGTAGTAGTTCTACTCTGGTTTTGCTAGCATCTATCACCCTGACAGTCCAAATGACTACAGATGTTGTGATTCACATTGCAGTTGGCAAATGTTTTCTATCCACAGGATTTAGTGAAAATGCTTGGATTTTTAAAAGTATAAACTTGCACATTAGGGAAGCACGCCAGCATTAAGAGTAATTGGAATTAAGCTAATTCTTTAATTATTTGCAGCTAAAATTTAATTTAAATTCTCATAGGTATACAGAGCTAACTCTAACGTACAGAACATCTTACCAAAAATGTTGGCAAAGATGTGTTGCATAAAAATGTATTTCTTTATGTAGAATGAGGAAATTCCTTTTAGTATACAGCTAATGATCAATAGCCTAGAACTGTGAATAAAATTGAAACTACATTTTTTAAAGTCTTGCTATTTTAAGGTTACCATTTATTAAGTTCTTTCATAGTACAGTTAAGGCAGTACCTTGAAAAATTAAATCATCAATAATACTGTCTTCACTACATAGTTTTCCGAAAGACTACTGAATTTATTTCTTTAGTGTCAGCTTTTTCTTCTCTACAAATTGTTCAACTATACATGCAGTGTACTGAAGATTTCTAAATTAGAAAATGTTATCTTTCTTATTTTTTCAAATAAATAAAATTATAATCCTTTGATTTTTTTTTTAAATACAGTCTCTGAATCCATGCTTAAGAGCACCCTGCTTTCCCTTTTCTGTACTCTACAAATAAGACAGAAACAACTATGCAAATTTCCTAGTTTCCAGGGTCTCTGAGTTCCGTATTCCTGCCAAAACTGGTTAAACGACCCTGTGCTTTAGCAAGCCTGTGTCCTCAATGGCCTTCGCAGGTGTTTTCAGGAGGTTGTAGACTTTTTAAAAATTCATTTGCCAATTGCTTATATAAAACTATATAATTTGGGGAATACAGCTTCACACCTTCATATACACAAATGCTTCATTCACCCTTAACTGAAGCTCCAGGGTCAAGCTTTACAGATTCCTCCTGCCACCCCCATTTCATCTGAATGAGCTGCATTGCAAGGGGGTCCATCACGAACATGAACCTGTTGCCTTCTGGTGCAATGGTCTCTACCTTAGGAAATACAGAGAAAAAATATGACAGAAGGGAAGGATAATAATGCTGGTAATGAAGATGGATCAAAAGTGTTTGTGCATAATTAAGTGACAATTTCTTCATTGGGGAGTGCGGAATTGACTGCAAAGTAAATCTGGTCATTTCCTTTTAGACTAGAACATCCTGATCAGGGTGTGAGTTATTCAAAAGAGGAATTAATTTGTGACTATTGGTGATGTGATAGATTTTAAGTAAGTCAGTAATATGAAATTTTATTAACTAGTGGTGGGTTATTAGTTGATGTTTTTTTCATGCTGTTTTAAAAAATAGAAGTAGATTTATTTTTTTTCTAAGTCTTGAAGTAATCCATGCTTCCTATAAAACATTCTATTTAAACAAGAAACAAAAATTTCTCTAATCTTATTACTAAAAATTAAGTATTAATAAAAAAGCACTATTTTTTTCTATTTTTTTGTGCTTCGGCACACATGTTTAGGAAAAAACAGCACAGTAGTGTACATCTGGCTTTGTAACCTAATAACTTTCCATTTAGCATAGTAACATAGTACAACCTTCTTTCTATTCAAGTATATACAACTATGCATACATATATATATACATATATATATATACACACTTGTATAGATATATACAAGTATATTTATGCAAGTATATCTATACAAGTATATCTTGTATAGATATGCTTGTATATCTTGTATAGATATACTTGTATAGATATACGTGTGTATATATGTACAGATGTCTATATATACACACATATACATATATACATATATATGTATATATATATATGAGACATGGTTTTGGAAATACGCCTGAATATATTATAATTTATTTATCCATGCATTTATTTCCAATTTATAATTAAATAAAATTACAATGAACATTCTTGTGCAATTTGCCTTGCATACTAGTCCTATTTATTTCTTTGGAATAAATTCATTGAAGTGAAATTTCTAGGTCAAATGTTATATACATTTTTAAGACTTGAATGCTGACAAATACCTTTCAGAAAAATAGCAACAACTTTTATTCCCACCAGCAGTTTAGAAAAGTGCTTGTTTTTATGTTTCCTCTCATTAGCTGGGAATGTCATTAGCCTTCCTTATTTTGTTAAGTTAGTTCCAACATTATAGGGAAAATTGGAGTTTCATTCTTGCTTCAAATTTTCATTTCTTTGGTTATTTTTGAGATTGGTTATTTCAAATGTTATTTCTTCTTTTATTGATTATTTACATCCATTGCTGTTTTTCCCTTTGGGTTGTTCATTCTCTTCTCATTTTGTCAGAGTGCTATTTGTCAATATGATTAGCTCTTCATGTCTTATATATCTTGCAACTATTCTTCCCAGCTCTTCCTTTAAAGAACCTTGAGTGCTTCTGTTTAAATACTATTGTGTAAGCTGCTCCTAAATCATTTCTGAATTGGGTCATAGACAGATGGGTAAATAAGCACAAGGATACAGAGCAGAACAGTAATTTGAATCCAGGTCTGCCTTTTTGCAATGTCCATGTTTTCCACTGTTTCCCCCACTTTGTGGGTCTTGAATTTAGTCTGCTAGTGTCTGTTTCCCATGAAAACAGAAACAATATGTAAAGATGTGGCCTTCTTACTATCTAAGGAAAGTATTATTCTCCTCCACTCCTCTCTGGAGTTCTGGATCATGATAAATAATGTAATTTCCCTGCACATTCTACAAGATCAAAACCAAACTGTCTGAAGCCGAGCTACCTTCATCATCATGCAGCGACTATCTCCTTTTTATGCACAACAGCTGCACATGAGTGCACCTGCGGTGGAAAGGGGCAATCCCACTTCAGGGATCTCTTGATCCAAATAACATATTTGTGAGTCTACCTTTAGTGCAGTCTTATTTTTCATAGAGACAGAAAATAATTCTTGGAATTCAGCAGTTGTTCCTGTTCTTATGCATTCGACAAATAATTTGATAAAACTTCTACTTTGAGGAGATAGTAAGTTAGTATTTCCTGAATGTCAGACATTCTTCTAAGTGCTTTATGTTTGTTACTCATCTAATCCTCACAATAACTCTAAGCTGTAGGCACTATTATCCTTCTTTTATAGAGGAAGACATTTTGAGGCACAGAGAAATTAAATAACTTGCCCCAAAGTGCAAATTTATATGTTAAGGAGACAAATAGGGACTGAGTCCATTTGGTTTCTGCACCTATGTTATGCACTGTCGCCTGGGCCACCTCCCAGCTCACTGCACCTGCACAGTGTATATGTAGAACTGAATACATAGATACACAGAGCCTCATCATATGGTATGTAGGGGGGAGACATGCAAATGCCAAGCAAACACCCATGCCAACTGAGAAGAATTAATCCATTTAGCCTAGATTTGGAAATCACAGAATTCAGAAAATCTCTTTTATAAAAGCGGCACCAAAATAAATTAATGAAGAGATATGGGTGTTATGATAAAAACGCAATTTTTTAATGATGAAATCTCAATGTCTGAAAATAAATTTACAAGTATAACTTGTAAATTTTTCCAAGTCTTCTAAGCCTCATGGGATTACAATTTCTTTTAATGTCCCAAAGAAAATGGCTCACTTCCTTATTTCACTAAGGGAAGTGCTTAGCATTTTTTAAAGATTTCTGAGCAATCTGAATTCTCCTGATTACCACTTATTCCAAATGTTTCTTCCTGACTCACCTTGCACAACCACTGTCCTTGTCTCACTTTATCTTTCTGCTGACTTTTCCCAAGGAAACTCTACACACATCTAGTACGCACGAGCACCTTTTACTGAGAACTGGGTATACTGTGGGGAAAGAAAGGAAAATTAAAATAATAACTCATAGACAGAAGGTCATCTGTCCCCTTAGATTTAGTCACTGCAGTTTTTTAGTCACAATAGAGCCCCACGTCTCTCTTCTCTCAGGTATGGCACCCCACAACTAAATGGCCAACACTCAACCCAAAATTCCTATTAACTCATGGTGAAAAGAAAGGTGGCTATCCATTTTCCCCATTCCATTTCCTGTCCCATTCTATTTCCTGCAGGCCATACTAGACATGGAGGAGACCACTTATGCCCTCTAAGAAAAGAGTTCCCTTCCTAAGAATTCCATCTCTCTGAAGCAACTGCCTTAAAGTACAGCCATCTCTAAAAACAATCACTTCCATCACTTTTACACAAATACTTTGAGGAAGCAGCATTCAGATAATAGGAATGACTTTTTTTTTAATCACGGCATTTATATAATAAATAGTATTTCTACTGTCCTTATCTATTTATAGACCAGCAGGCACCTGAAACTAGAGGAAAAGATTGCCTGTCAGCCTGCACTGGGAGACCAGTCTGGGAGAAAGATGGAGCCTTGGGCCTGTGATTCGATGGAAGAACAAGATGCTGCAAGTCATTCCTCTGCTGACGACTATGACAAAAAGTCTGTAAATTGGTGGTTTGGAACACAGGCTATATTTTTATCAAATAAACAGTAGTTAGATCTTAGATTATACAGACCTATAAAGACCTATAAAGGCCTATTTAACCCCCACTGTGGCTGAAAGATAGTAGCAATTACACTGGCCTGAATTTGGGGTCCAGGAAGAAAGGAAGGAGAAAAAATAGTTTACTTCCACCCATGAACTGAGACAGTTACAATTTTTGATATATATTTTTTTTAATTTGCTCCTTTTTTGCTTATTTTTTATCTGCTCCTTTGCCATTCATTTACCTTTCTCTTTAGGCAGGTTTCTCCCATGTCCTTCTCCGTGGGAACAGACAAGTCTTAGTATCACCAGAAAATGTGCCCATGAGCAATCTCTTCCTTCGCTCAAAGCCACACTCTCAGACACAGCCTTCACCAAGTGCCAAGAACAACTATCTGAATCAGTTACCTCACAATAAGGAATACCAGCTAATACTGCTGTCCTTCCAGTAGGTCTCTTCTTCATTAAAATACATTTAAAATGCATTTAAATACTTTCAAACACATTTTCATGTGATGGGATTTCAAGTTGGAACACAAATTTTAAAAATACAGAAGTATGAATCAAGGTATTTTCCAGAAATGGGGAAGAAGGAAGAGAAAAAGCAAACAAGTCTTCAATGTCTCAGGTTTTGTCTGTGGATTGAAGTTGACATATTAAAATTAACTTGCTTTAGATTTATAAGTTTGTTTTACTTCAGTTCTCTTAGCAAAAGTAGCAACTCTTAGGACAGTAGAGATGGTTATTTCAGAAAATGATTCTTGCTTAGATGTTTTAGAAGCACTTCTACCTCCTAAATTAACACATACTTTTTTGCCAAGCTATGGCAAAAACAAAAATATTCTTCCATAATTATTTCAATGTTACATTTAATAATAATTGTCATTTCCCACTTACTTCCCGTATTTCTTATACCTACATATAATGAATGAATGATGAGGTTAATAAAGAGCTCTGGATTGTAAATCAAGAATCCTCAGCTTGCCCTTGATGCATCCATAATTTAAAAGCTACAAGTAAAGGGGATAGTGCTAAGTGGTTTCTAAGGTTTCTTTTGGTCTGAAATTCACTTACTGATAGATGACTCCATTGCCAGTTAAAACCATGGACAAGGTGCACTGGCAGATTCTCCTCTTTTAAGCTGACTCATTAATCCAGCTGTGAGGACATTTCCAAGTGAGCCCCACCCCTGCAATATTCCTTTGCCAAAGGAAAGTGTCTCTCCCTGAGGGTATCCTAACTGCAGGTCCGACCCTAAAGGCCCATTCCAGCTTCAAAACTCAGGGGAATGAGCAAGGGCTTTCTTCCAACT
Source organism: Scalopus aquaticus (assembly GCA_004024925.1). Classification (NCBI taxonomy): domain Eukaryota; kingdom Metazoa; phylum Chordata; class Mammalia; order Eulipotyphla; family Talpidae; genus Scalopus; species Scalopus aquaticus. The sequence continues at coordinate 78,223 of PVIJ01005763.1, read as the reverse complement.
GTATTTTAAATTAACTTCTGCGAAATCCTGCTGGCTTCACTTCCTCACAAGTGATGACAAGAGCACTACAATGAACCTCTGAATGCAAGTTTCTCCCCTCAGAGTCTATTTCCCAAGGAACCCAAATTGATAAGGTTTGGTACCAAGAACTGACCAGGCAAGAAAAACCTAAAATGGAATTTTGGAGGTGGAGCCTGTGTATCTGGCAGGCCACAGGTCTCAGCACTGTGACACACAGTGTACTGATAGTTATTCCATGGCAAGTGATAGTAATAGTAATTCCATGACAAGTGATAGTTCACTGGTGGTGAACTGGCTAGAGCAACTTTAGAAGGGGAGTGTTGGTAGATATAATATCACAGAGAAAAACATTCAAGGAAAGTAGTAATTATAAGGACAATGAAATCTGAACATTGTTACTGAATGTCACTGATGCATTGGAAAGAGACAAAGTTTGAACATGATTAGTCAGGATTAATCTAAGGCAAGTACGTAACTAAGAGGGCAAGAAAAAGACTGATTTGCAGAACAGCAGAAAAAGCTAAACTTTTGGTACAGGACTTAATTATAAGAGTAGTAGAGTACCAGGGAAGCTAAATTCTCATTTCCAACCCATGCTAGGCCAAAGTCAAGGCAATGGTTAGGAAGGAAGAGTGTCCTAAGATTGCAGTAGGAAGATTTGGATCCATGCAATTAAAATTTGAAATCCCAAAGCCTCTAGACTTATAAAAGTGGCTTACTTCTCCCTTTGCAAGGCTAATACTTACCATTTGACTGAAGGCAATACAAAGACCTCTGACTAGCAAAGTAACACATCATCCTTCATCAAGTAGGATTGATTCGTTCTCCTGTTCTTGTCCCAAGATCATTAAATTGGGTCATATCACAATATAAGCAAGCTGGGATATATACTGGGCTTTCTAATGAAGAAAAACAAAATGTTGAAGGAGCTGCCAAACATAGTGAAAATGTACTAGGAGGAGCTAGAAGAATATGTAAGGGATTGGAACATGAAGGTGGTATTAATGTGAAGGAGGGGTGTGGGCTGTGAAGTTGGAGAAGAAAGAATTTATCATTATGGAAATACTCTTCTGTACTATGGATTTTGACATCATGGGAAGAACTCCAGAAAATCACTGTAGCATATTGTTAGAGGAGTTTTGAGAATGTTCGAGAAGGTGAAGGCCTGCAGTAAGTAAAGCAGAAGTATCAGAACTGTTGCTGGGGTTGATATAATAAATGGATCAAATGGCTCAGACAAACAGGCATGGTAACTGGATGTTCTAAGGGAGGTCTGAAAATCAATCAACTAGCTATATTCTATCAGAGGGCATGGAATTTACCAAAGGCATAAGATGTGATACCAGCATCATTAAGAATTGCACTGTTGACTAGTTGTAGGAGATGCTGTTACAAAACTGGGCTCTAAAATAGCTATATGGGTTATAGGAGGAGATTCCATTGATGCCTTTGGGGCTCTTTAAAAAGCACTAATGTCTGCTTCTCAGATATTGATGCCTGGCACCCCAGATATTGTGGCCTAATTGCAAACCAGTTTTTAGCATTTTTAAAAACTTACTTAATTGTTTTAATATGTAGCAGAGTTTGGAAGCTACTGGATTACATATTAAATAACACTGGTCAACAGTGAGATCATTACTGAGTTAAAAAGGCCCTAATCTGTAGTATTTTGGTGTGCTGAACATGAATATAACCCTGAAAATTTTTTATTAGCTCTCATTTTGAAGATATTTCATAGAATTCATTTTATATGTTTCACCATGTAAATTTATCCAGTAGGACTGTAACAACAGCCTAGAATGATGTAATATTGCATCGCATTGCATAATACCATCATGCACACATCATCCAGAGTTGATTGCATCATTTTCTGATGCAATGCAATACTACTGCCAGGCGGCTGCTGAAGTAAGCTGATGTCAGCAGTGCATTACAGAAAGCCCTGTCGGAAAGGTTGAGCATTGAAAATATTTCAGATTTTGTGCGAGACAGTTTAAGCTACTATTCCATAGAACTGTTATTATTTTATCCATAAGGCACAATCCATAACAGCAATGCCTCAAAAGTGCGTTAATAGCGTGGACAATTTCTGTTCTATTTGTGGGGAAGTGACATTTTCCAACCAGAAGGAAAGTATCACTTCTCAAGTGAAGAAGGCTTATCATCTTTACTTCAGACACAAGGTTGGTGACCAAGACAAGCCTTGGGCCCTGCATATATCTGTGCTACATGTACAGCACAGTTTTCTCCCCTCCCATGCCCACAACTCTGGGATCTACAGGTTCAAAGAGAGGAAGTTTCTGTTGGGTACACTGAAAGAGTCTGTTTAAATATTAAGCTTTGACTGTCTCCACATCACTTACAGTGCCTAGGTTCAAAAGATCAGCAGGTAAGAAAGGAGATACAGGTGCTATTGCCTGTGATCATTAGGATGAGGTTGGGTTATTGTTCCACAAGGGAGCAGATATAGTTTTCTAATTTTGTTATCATAGTTTTCTTTATTAAATGCCATAGAGAATTCCTTGCTACTTCTCTATCCTACTTTGAAAGTAAGTTGATAAGCATAGCAGCTACAGCCTGGCAAGAGCACGGTCAACAGGGGTTCACACCTCTCTTACAGATGACAATTTGGGATATTCCACCAGATCAGTCACCTGAACAGAAGGACTGCCTATGGTGCAATTGAGAAATGTACAAAGGGAAGTAATATTGAATATCAATTTGGCCCAAGACCAGCTACTATGACAGTCACAGTTTTCCCCACTAAACTTATAATGTGGTACCTTGAGGAGCTGTTCCCAGATGGATAAGATGATCATATAAGGCAAGTGGATCCCCACAGCTCAGGATGCACTATATGAATTTCAAAAGTGCTCTCTAGACCTCCTCATAAGGCCTGAGGAATTCATTTCCCAGGCTGTTGTGGTGTCTGCCAGTTGAGAGTTTACAGCTGAATCCCTCACAAAGACATGAAGCAAGCTTCCTTGCACCAGTTCATACTCTTTACTGAGGGCAGCATGCACTATTCCAGGACAATTTTCATAGACAGCCTGAGGGATGAGCTTGAAGTCATTATGCAAACACATCACAGTTTTATCCCCTCTGCCTAATCCCACTACGCTGGCTCTCCCACAGGCCTGAGAGCACCCTCCAGTAAAATTTCTACATGCTTATGTCCATAGCAAAGCTGTTTTCTGCAGAACAGAAGGAAGGTACACACTCACCTTGGAGTCACAGTAACAAACTGGGAAGTTAAGAAAGTATTTTATAGAACATATTAAATTTAACAGGGGAGGGGATGTGCCTTCACACTTACTTTCAATCATGACCTAAATATGAAACCTCTTGCCACCATCACATTTTCCTGTAAGACTTTTTTTGGGGGTCCTGGGGCTAATGTCACCTCAGGAGTTAACCTAGACTTATGCTTCTAAGTGAGTGTTCTTATTTCTTTCCTTCTAACAAATAACCAACAAGTTTTTTATTAATCACACCTAGAATGATAAGCTTATCCATTTGTACGGGGCAACAAATTGCAACTCAATTTATTAGAGTTGGGTGTTAGCTGGATTCTATACATAAGAGATTGTTATATGGAGAGATTCAAAGACAGAGTTAAACCCCAAACAGGGTAGAATACTCTTGTGTGTTCTAGAATCTCCAGTATATATTTCAGTGGATTTCTCTCCTGGATCCCACTAAACCTTTCTCATTAACATCACATAATAGGGGTGCTATTGAGAGTCTAAACTTGTATTTGTCTAAGAGGAGTTCTGAAAGGTTGAGTGTGGAGTAAATATTCCCATTAGAGAGAGTGAGAGGCACAGTTCAAAGAGGAAGGAAACTGAAAAGAGGATGACTAGAGTTTGAGGACAGTAAGGTGAGGGATAAAAGGAAATGGCTTAAAAGACTCTACCAGTGAGAATGGTTTCATGCAACCAAGAAAAAAAAGAGGTTAAATGGATTAAGGTGCAGTTCACAGGTTCAATCACACCCCACGGTGAAGCCAGGTATTTCTAACATATAATTACTATTGAATTCCCTTTTCTGAGAACCACTTCTTGAGAAGGCACGGAAGTGGAAAAGCCATCAATGGGCTGCAACCAGACCACTGGGGACTTAAGTAACAAGTAACTACTGGCTGTTTAAACAACCACACCTCAACCCTGCCAATCTGTTTCCAGGAGAAAGCTGCATTGTCTGACACTATGAAAATGCCCTCTTTACTCCAGCCTGAAAGTCAACTAACATTCAGGACACTGTATCACTTCTTTTTTTTTTTTTTAAAGATTTATTTATTTATGCATACAAGAACTGGGGTGTAGGTCAGAGGTGTGGGGTTGTGAGAGGATTCACCAAAGACAGAGTGGGGAGCAGAACAGGTGGATCTACTAAAGTACACTGCTGAGGGGAACAGTGGGGCAAGACAGGAGAGGTCTACTGAGCCACGTGGGAAGTTCCCTGGCCATGTATCGAACTCGTGCTACAGTGGCTCTGGATACTTTCATAGTGCTGCAACTTAATCCGTTTCACCACCAGGGAAGATTACTTCTTTTCCACTTCTGCCCTCACTCTAAGCACATGAGGAAAGAAGGCTCTTGGATCCCTACCCCTCCACCTTCATGATACCACTTGGTGCCAAATAGGAAATGGAGCAGTATTTAGTTGGTGCTTATAAACCATTATGCCAAGCTTTGGTCGATGGGAGATTTCATAAACCAGTTATTCCCCAGATTAGTGAAGCCTCAGCAAACACGGACTAGACCCATAAACCTATAAAACTGTAGGTTTTTTTTTTTTTTTTTTTTTTTTTACAGAGAACTACAAGTTCTCTGCAAGGTACTATTTCATGAATTACTTGCTTAACATAAGATTCTTCAGCCACTGAGTAGGTACAAGATTTATAAAGAAAAAAAGATGTACAAAATCGCATTCAAGGGGTTCAGCCTGGTTGAGATAAAGAAGTGCTAGGAAAGGAACAGGAGAAATAGAAGTACATGATAATAAGGAATTAGACTCTTGACTAGGGTGACCTGGGTTCAAATCCATGCTCTAGCATTTCTTGTTATAGAAACTTTCTTAGATTCCTTAACTGTCTGGATCATCAGTTTTCTAATTAGAGATAATGAGCCAAGATTTTTAAAAAGAATTAAACAGGACAAAATAAAATGATTAACACCATGTGTGTCCTTTTGAAAATACTCAATAAATGTCAGCTATAATTATAATAATTATTTAGGATGGGAGTTTATCAGTACTGAGACAGTGGCAAAGACATTTTAATCAGATGTGCTAAAATGTAACACCAAAGTCATCTGGATTAAAGCCATGGGCTATTATCATTACATAGACTCTTTGTTCCCATTCTGATGTCCTTATTTATATGCTATCACTTCTGTCAAGAGATCCTGACAAGTACAAAGAAGCAGAGAGTAAGTAAACATTCACATGTCCTGTACCCACCCACCCAGGGGAGCAACACATACTGCGTGCCTGAAGAGGGAGGTGAGATTCAGGATATCAGAGCAGAGTGACAAGGCAGGTACTCAACACATACAAGAGTCCTCACTCTTATCTACTTTCAATCTTACTCTAATCGATAAACCAGTCTTGCATTAAAAGCAAAACAAATAAATGTTAACTCCTAAATATAAAATATTTCATTTCTAATGGCAACCTTTATGTGTGCTCTGTTTTAACTTAAAGGAATAACAACTTGTTAATGTTAGGGGTTTATACTAGCAGAACTTCTCCCAACACTCATAAAATCACACTGCATGACAACTGAATCTTTTACTTAAGACTTCCCTGGTTTTCAAGCCTCTAATATTCCCAAATTACCTGATATGAAGGAATTACCAAGCATATTAATTTTTATTGACAAATTTGAAGATTGACAATACAGGAAATACAGTTCTTATGTCAATGGTCAATCAGTCAGTGAATATTTTATTAGTTTTTCATAGAGTACATATGCTAATATTAGTAGATAACATAATTGGGCAAAGATATTGTAATAGAAGAAACTTAGTTTAATCCAGATAAAATACTCCACCAGGAATCAATTACTATAAAGGATAATTTTCCCTTGGAGAATTCAGATGTCTAGGAATGTTTTTAAAAACACAGGTCTAGGGCCTCCCTGGTGGTGCAGCGGTTGAGCGCTGCGCTGTGGAGCTGCTGACAGTGCGCGATGCGAGTTCCACGCCCAGCTGGGGAGAATCCCACATGGTGCGGCAGACCTCTCCTGCCTCGCCTGCTGCTCCCCTCAGCAGTGTGTTTCTGATCTGCCTGTTCTGCTCTCCGCTCTGTCTCTGGTGAACCCTCTAGCCACCCCAAGCCTCTGGCCTGCACCTCAGTTTGTATGTATAAATAAATAAATCTTTAAAAAATTGCTATATTAAAAAAAAACACACACAGGTCTAGATTTATAATTAAAATTATAACCATCTTAACACTAATGGGAATGGTTTTCTTAAAGGCTTCAAAGTATTTGCTAGAAAATGATTATTTGATTTAGCAACTGCTTGATAGTCAACCAAGATGTATGTCTTGAAAAAGAGCCCTGTGTCTGGACCATAACCTTTAAAAGACGAGGGCAATAATCTAAACCTGTAACAGCAGCAACCACTGTGCTCAATAGTATAAATATTCTTGTTTTTGGCATTTAGCATTATGAAGGAAGAATTATGTCCTCTATTACAGCAAGGAAAGAATCATCAATTCAGTTTACATGAAGATTTTCTAGATCTTTGTGTCAATCATTTTGTAAAATTATTGATTAAAAGAAACAGAAAAGAAGTAAAATGGCATAAATAATAGAAAAATATTGAAAACCTGACATGCTCAGTGTCTTGAGTGTATGATGCAGATCTCAATTTAAATTTAACCTTCAAACACAAGTATCAGGAAATGTGCCATCATTTCACTGAGCAGCCATGTTCAATTACCTCTGTCTATTTAGTACACAATTAGACAACCATTCCAGACAATACAAATTCCTAGGATTAAGAATAACTTCTCTATTTGGATGGTAAATTTACCTGAATATTTTACAAAGACATTATAATTATGCAGCTTGAACCACTGTCACAAAGTGAATATAGAGTGGATACATCAGAAACAGAACATTATCAACCCCCTTTGGTTATCTGTGTATCTCCTTTAGAGAAGTCTAGTAGAGTTCCCTATATATTTCAGATATCAACTCATCTGATAAATGATTTGGAAATACTTTCTCCCATTCTATAGGTTGCCTTTTAATTTTGTTGACTATTTTGTTTTTCTGTGCAGAAATTTGTTAGTTTGATATAATCCTACTTGATTTTTTGTTTTTTTGTTTGTAGTTTCGGTGTCAAATCCAGAAAACCATGACAAGACTGACATCAGGAAACTATTCCCCTATGTTTTCTTTTAGGAGTTTTATGGTATCAGTCTTATTCAAATATATAATCCATTTTGAATTTTTGTTTGTAGCATAAAATTGGGGTCTAATTTTGTTGGTTTTGCATGTGAATATCCAATTTTCACAAATCACTTTTTGAAAAGACTATCTTTTCCCCAGGAGAATTCCTGGCTTCCTTCCCCATTATTACTTGAAGTATATACACAGGTTCTTGATTCTGTGCCTTTGTTCTATGTGTCTGTTTTCTATGCCATGCTGTTCTGATTTCTATAGCTTTGAATATAGCTTGAAATCAGAAAGCATATGCCTCCAGCTTTGTTGTTATTTCTCATGAATGCTTTGGCCCTTGAGAGTCTCCTGTGGTTTTATATTTCAAGATTGAGATATTAACATTCTGTATTTCAGAATTGTTCTTCCATTTTCTTGAAAAATGACTGGACTTTTAATATTGCATTGAATTTGAGGATGGTTTTGGTACTTGTGGGCATTTTAAGACTTTGATTACAGTGATTCATGAACATGGGCTATATTTCCATATATTTGTATCAATTTCTTCAATCAAATGCCTATGGTGTTCCGTATACTCACATTTTATTTCCTTGGTTAAATTTATTTCTAAATATTTTACTGTTTTTGAATCTATTGTGAGTGGTATCGTTTCCCTGATTTTGCTCAGATATTTCACTGTTATTGTGCAGAAATGCAAGTGAATTTTGTAGGTTGTTTTGTGTATTGTAACTTTGCTGCATTTATTGCTTAGTTCTTATAGGACTTTTTTGGGTAGAATCTTTAGAGTTCTATATATAAGATCACATCACCTGCATACAGTGAAAACCTTACTTCTTTTCCTATTTGAACACCTTTTCTTTTTTTGCCGAATATTTCTGGCTAGAATTTCCATAATTGTACTGGAGTAGTAAGACTGGACAATCTTGTTCTGTTCCTGAATCTAAAGGAAAAGTTTTCAGGTTTTCACCATTTAGTATATTAGCTGTGGGCTTGTCATGTATGGCCTTTATCTTTCCTTCCATACCTAACTTTTTTAGAGTTATCAAGAAAGGGTATTAACACATTGTATGTGGGAAACGTATTTATACGTTTTATATTGACTGGTAGTAGAGCGCGGGACACGTATTAATACGTTTTTTATAGACTAGCGGTAGAATGCAGGTAACGTATAAATATGTTTATTTTTATACTTTTTTTTATACTTAAAAAATTAGCAAAAATGGCCCTCACCACCTGTTAGCATGCAATAAAAACTACCAGCAAACAGTGTGTTAAATGATTTTTCTGCTGAAATGATCATATAATTTTTATCCTTGATTCATTGTTGTGTGGTATATTGTCTATTAATTTGCATATAGAGAATCATCCTTAGATTCAGGGATAAATTATATTTGATCATGACATATGATTCTTTTAATGTACCACTGAATTTGTTGTATTTTTTTGATAATTTTTGTGTCTATATTCATTGGGAATATTGGTGTATAGGTGTTTTTTTCTTTGTAGTGTCCACATCTGTCTTTTGTATTAGGGCAATGCTGGCCTACTGAAATGAGTTTGGGAATATTCACCGCTGTTTCTGGGAGTTTGAAAGGGTTGGTATTAATTCTTAAGTGTTTGGTAGACATAACCATTTGGCCCTGGTTTTTCTTTATTGAGCAAGTTTTAGATTACTGCTTCAATCTCCTAGTCATTACACTGGTCAACACGGAGAACATTACTGACTTAAAAAGGTCATAATCTATAGTATCTTGGTGTGCTGAACATGAATATAACCCTGAAAATTTTTTATTAGTTCTCGTTTTGAAGATATTTCATATAATTAAGTTTATATGTTTTACCGTGTAAATTTATCCAGTAGGACTGCAACAACATCCTAAATCGGCCTAGAATAATGTAATATTGCATTGCATAATACCATCATGCACACATCATGCAGAGTTGATTGCATCATTTTCTGATGCAATACAATACTACCCAGGTGGCTGCTGAAGTAAGCTGACATCAGCAGTGCATTACAGAAAGCCCTGTTGAAAAGGCTGAGCATTGAAAATATTTCAGACTTTGTGCAAGACAGTTTAAGCTACTGTTCCATAGAACTGTAATTATTTTATCCATAAGGCACAATCAGAACAGTAATGCCTCGAAAGTGCATTAATAGTGTGAACAATTTCTGCTCTATTTGTGGAGAAGTGACATTTCCCAACCAGAAGAAAAGTATCACTCCTCAAGTGAAGAAGGCTTATCATGTTTACTTCAGATGCAAGGTTGGTGACCAAGACAAGCCTTGGGCCCCGCATCTATCTGTGCTACATGTACAACACAGCTTTCATAGTGGTTAAATAGCAAAAGACCATCAATGCCATTTGCTGTCCCCATGGTGTGGAGAGAGCCAAGAAAACACATAACAGACTGTTACTTCTGCTTGGTTCCTCATCTTTCTGGCAGAATAACGAAGCAAAAGAAGTCGAGAATAGTCTACCCAAAGATTCCGTCTGCATTGAGACCAGTTCCACATAGTGAGGAATGTCCTACTGCAGAACCTCCAGCAGAATATTCTCTTGATTCATCTGATGAGGACAAGGGTGAACCGACCTGTTCTTCTCCTGTTCCATCAGCATTCAGTGATCCAGATTTTCACTGTGGTGCAGCATCAACCCCACACAGACTAACACTGGGAGAGCTAAATGATCTGCTTTGTGATTTGGACTTCTCCAAGAACAAGGCAGAATTGCTAGGATCAAGACTCCAACAATGGAATGTTCTAGAACAAGATGTCACAATTACTTTCTATTGAAAGCGCCACCAGCAGTTGGAGCCTTTCTTCAGACCCTGGTATTCTGTTCTGATATTGAGGGCCTCATGAATGCCTTAGAAATCACTCATGACCCAAAAGAATGGAGACTATTTCTAGAGTCTTGGAAACTGAGTCTTAAGGCTGTGCTTTTGCACAATGGAAACTGTCTTCCATCTATTCTATTCCTGAACAGCTGTACAAGAGACAAAAGAAGAAATCTAAGAAGTAGTCTATGACTTGATTTTTTACAGGTATTAACCATAGGCCTTTTACTATTGGCATGCATTTCATGATATAAACATTAATTTATTGCACATTGCAAAAAAAAACTAGAGCCAAAATTAGAATTTGACTGTCATAATTGTGTTGAGCACATAAAAATTGATAGGAAATGACTAATTTTATTTCAGTAACATGACTTTTGTAAAACATTGTTGACCAGTGTTATTGATCTGTTCAGATTTTCTATTTCTTCATTATTCAGTCTTGTTAACTTTCATGTATCAAGGAATTCATTCATTGTTTTCCTATGCTACCCAACTGCTTGGATTTTGAATACAGCATCCCACTTCCTCCTGGCCTGCCAGGTTTCTGAACGGAATCAAGAGATAGCCTATGGGCTTACCTTATTTGGGATGACGGAACTTTTCTCTTGGTCCTTTGAAAATTTTTTTTTTTTTAACAATTTTATTACAATGTGTCCTAGAATAATTTTGTTTGGGTTGATCTTTTTTGGGGGAAACTTTTATTTTCTTATACCTGGATGTCTATACCTATCCTGTCATTTGTGAACTTTACAGCTATTGATTTTTTTTTTTTAAATAAGCTTTCTGTTGGGTCCTTAGGCAGGTGTGTGAACTATGTCACTTCAACCAGCTACCTGGGAAGACTCTACCTGATGATGGGATGGGTCCCTCAGTGGGCAGGACTAAACCTGGACTGTGGCTGAGACCAACTGGGATTAAGACTTAGGACTATTTTGTGTTCCAAGTCAAGACTGAGCTCGCAAACCTGGCTTGGGAGGCAGAGAGGGCATTTCTCCGTCCAGGTCTCTGAGCAGGTTGGACTACCCCCTGACTAAAATTGGCTAGGTATAGGGCCCTCATAATCTCCAGGGGTATAAATTGAAGTGTGTTCCACTGGGACCCTAGATCCTCAGAATTGCTGGCAGACTGTGACTATGATTGGGCTTGAGCAAAGTATAGGACCCTTTCAAGATATCTGAAGGCACAGATTGGAGTGTCTCCTGACAATTCCATGTACCAACAGGATTACTGGCAGACAGGTGAGAATGGGCTGAGTTCAAGTTATAGGATCCTTTCAAAATATAGTGTGACAAAGATTAGTAGGCTTAGTTCCAGGGAATCCTCAATGTATCTGAGAGGGTCTAGTGCAGGTTTAGGGCCACTTTTAGGATCCACAGTTGGAATTATATGGCAATTACAAGATGCATGGGTGGGCATGATGCCTTCTGGGGCCCTTGGCATATAATGTTGGTGACAAGATCAAGGACAAAATAGGTAACCAAATCCTCAGAGTACAGAGCTATTTCCAAACCTGTAGCTGGGACCATTGTTGGTGATTCAGCCACTTGAGTGTGAGCTTGCCTTCTTAAATGGTTCTCCTTGGTATTGGAATGCAGTAGAGTTTTATAATCTCTTACTTGGATAACATGAGGCCCACAGAGGTAATTTTGTTTGGGGACAGAAGTCAAATGATTGCTGTTGAGGAGTACATGAGTAGGGAACATCTTATTGCGTGTATTTGTGAGTGTGTGTGTGTGTGTGTGTGTGTGTGTGTGTGTGTGTGTAGTACTCTTTTCTACTTTATCTACATGCTTCCTAAAGCACTTGGGCTTCTTTTATTTATTTTTTTATGTATTTTTATTGTTATTTATATCTTTTACATTTTGTATTCCCCTTGGGTAACCCACCACCAATTCACCCGTGATCCATCTCTGTGGTCCCTTGTGTTCTTTTCTCCTCCATTTTGTGCCCTTATCCTCCCCCTCCCCCACCCCCCCCAAGTGTCTCTCTCCTATTTGGTTTCCCTATAGTCCTGTTATAAGTGAAATCATTCGATATTTTTCCCTTTCTTTCTGGCTTGTTTCGCTGAGTATGATCCCCTCTAATTCCATCCATGTTTCTGCAAATTGCATGTGTTTATCTTCTTTGAATGCTGAATAGTATTTAATTATGTATATGTACCACATCTTCTTGATCCAGTCATCTATTTTTGGACATCTGGGTTGCTTCCATACCTTTGCTATTGTGAACAGTGTCGCAATGAAAAGGAACTCTTCTACACTGCTGGTGGGAATGTGAATTGGTCCAACCACTATGGAAAGCTCAAACTGCTCAACATGGAGCTTCCATATGACCTAGAAATACTACTTTTGGGAATTTACCCAAAGGCTTCTTTTATCTTAAATAGAAATTTCCAAGATTTTTCAATAACCTATGAGCTTGTCAATGTTCTGCTAACAGAGAATAGCTTTTATCATTATAAAACTGACTGACTATATAACACAGTGAGAAAAAACGTCTATTCATGGTGAAGTTGTCATTTTTTTTTTTTCAGAAGATGACTAAATGGTTAAGCACACTTGTAAGAAATTTTCTTCTTGCAGAGATTGGTGAAGGCTGTGTTACTCATGGTACTTAATTTTACCCCCCATCACCATTCCTGTGTCACCTTTGTCCCTTACCCTACCCCATCCCTTTAAATTTGAGAACCCTCAGGATGTTTATTTATGTCCCCTACTTTCTGAAAGATTTTATGTTGCCAAATTGTCTACTATGTGAATGTTCATTTCGTCATTTTGACTTACTTTGTTGCACATAATTCGCTCAAATTCCCTCTACCTTGTTGAAAATGGCTGCAATTCATCCTTTCTTATGGAAATATAATTCTCTACGATGTGCTTGTATCATATTTTCTTGATTCACTCATTTGGTGAGAACTAGGTTGCTCCCAAGAAGGGGCATTTTATTTTACTCTCTTGCTGACATCAGTCCAGATATAATCCCAATAGTTAATGCAATTATCATGGTATTTAAAAAAAAATTAATGTATAGAAATTCATTGGATTTTTGAATATTTACTTGCACCTGACAATGTTTAACATGTAAATTAATTCTAATAATTTATTTACAGATGGATTTGGATTTTCTGCATGTATAGTCATGTTATCTGTAAAATAGCATCTTCCATCTCAGTAAGTGGAAATTGCAGTTGCACTTCTTTCTTGAAAACTCTCTAGAAGATTCCCAATTCTCAATAACGTCTATTGAGTAACCCTTATCTTTCCATGGGATTATTGCACTAGCCCCAACTGGTCCTTTTGCCTCCATGTGTGAATCCCCTTCATCCAATGTGTAAAGATACCAGAGTGATCAGTGGAAGTGAGGTTGTATTACTCTCAGATCAAAGCTTGCCAGACTCTCCACTTAACTCAGAGCAAACACCCAAGTAGTTAGAGTGGCATACAAGGCATGATGTGATCTGGATCTTCACTATTTCTGTTACCTGATCACATAATTTTGTCTCCTATACTCATCTGCAGAAAAGTCTCTACTGTTTCTCGGACAAGCGAGAAATCCTCCTGCCTTAAGTCATTTGTACCTGCTATTTTTGCAGTTAAAAATATTTCCTCATTTACTCTAATATTTCCTCAGTGGTACTTATCCTGAACTATTTACAATGCAAACTGTTCTTGTACATTATTCCTCCCTGCCTATCCTTCATATTTTTTTCATACTGTTTTTAACTCATTTAAGATATATTATCTTATTACTTTCTCTCTACTAGAATGAAATCTCCCTGAATATCTTGCTTTTTCTAAAACCTTAATTGTTATTTCATTTTTTTTTTTTTGCATTACTGGATCTTTAGTGTCTAGTATAGCACTAGAGATGTATCTAGTACTCTCTAAATGTTACTCAGTAAAAGAAAAAGGCATATACATATCACTGGTCAACAAATTTTTACAAAAGTCACGTTACTGAAACAAAATGACTCATTTCCTATCAATTTGTATGTGCTCAACATGAATATGACAGTCAAATTCTAATTTTGCTCTAGTTGTTTTGTAATATGCAATCAATAGACATTTACATCACAAAATGCATGCCAATAGTAATAGGCCTACGGTTAATACCTGTAAGAAATCAAGTCATAGACTACTTCTTAGATTTCTTCACTTGTCTCTTATACAGCTGTTCAGGAGCATCTCTGGGGAGTGTCCAGCAGTAGTCAGCCAGCATTGTAGTGGACAATTTTCCCTGGCAAATTTGTTCCATTGATGCGATATCTTGATGAAAATGTTTGCCATGTTCATCACTAACCATACCACAGTTTTCAGGGAAGAAATCCAGATGGGAATGAAGGAAGTGGATCTTTAGAGATATATTGCAGCCAAGTTGCTGATACGGCATCAGCATGTCTTCTTCTAGTTCCTTGTAGTTTTCTGTCCTAACATTCCCAAGAAAGTTTGTAGACACTAGGCAAAAAGCATTCCATGCTTGTTTCATATCACCCTGCAGCAAGTTGTTGAAACGGTCATCTTTGAAGAGTTCTGAAATATGAGGGCCCACAAAAACTCCCTTTTTAATCTTTGCTTCGCTGAGTCAAGGAAATTTTTCATGCAGGTATAGGAAAGCTGGCGAGGTCCGGTCCACGGCCTTCACGAAATTCTTCATCAAACCTAGTTTGATGTGAAGGGAATGGTAGCAGGATTTTGTGAGCCTCGGCCAGAGCTGGGTGCTGGATATTCTCTCCAACTGCTACATTTTGTCTGTGAGTCCATTCCTTCCCCAAGTAGTGCAATTCACTTGCTCGGCTATCCCACTCACATAAGAAACACACGTATTTTGTATATCCCTGCTGCAGTCCCATTAAAAGGGCAACTAGCTTCATCTCACCACAGACGTGCCAGCTGTACTTGTTATACTCAATGGAATTCAGTAGCTGCTTTAAGTTATCATATGGCTCTTTCATGTGGACAGCATGCGCTACTGGAATAGATGGAAGACAGTTTACATTGTGCAAAAGCACTGCCTTAAGACTCAGTTTCGAAGAGTCTAGAAATAGTCTCCATTCTTGTGGGTCATGAGGAGTCTTAATCCTAGCAATTCTGCCTTGTTCTTGGAGAAGTCCAAATCATGAAGCAGGTCATTTAGTTCTTCCTGTGTTAGTTTGTGTGGGGTTGATGATGCACCTCAGTGAAAATCTGGATCACTGAAAGCTGATGGAACAGGAGAAGAACAGGTTGGCTCACCCTTGTCCTCATCAGATGAATCAAGAGAATATTCTGCTGGAGGTTCTGCAATAGGAAGTCCCTCACCATGAGGAACTGGTCTCAATGCAGATGGAATGTTTGGGACACTATTCTCAACTTCTTTTGCTTCATTATTCCGCCAGAAAGAGGAGAAACCAAGCAGAAGTAACAGTCTTTTATGTGTTTTCTTGGCTCTCTCCACACCATGGGGACTGCAAATGGCATTGATGGTCTTTGCTATTTAACCACTGTGAAAGTTGTGTGGTACATGTAGCACAGCGTATCTGTGGGGCCCAAGGCTTGTCTTGGTCACCAACCTTGCATCTGAAGTAAAGATGATAAGCCTTCTTCACTTGAGAAGTGATACTTTTCTTCTGGTTGGAAAATTTCACTTCCCCACAAATAGAGCAGAAATTGTCCACGCTATTAACGCACTTTCGAGGCATTACTGTTCTGGATTGTGCCTAACTGGATAAAATAATCACAGTTCTATGGAACAGTAGCTTAAACTGTCTCACCAAAGTCTGAAATATTTTCAATGCTCAACCTTTCTGACAGGGCTTTCTACAGTGCACTGCTGACGTCAGCTTACTTCAGCAGCTGCCTGACAGTAATATTGCATTGCATCAGAAAATGATGCAATCAACTCTGCATGATGTGTGCATGATGGTATTATGCAGTGCGATGCAATATTACATCATTCTAGGCTGATTTAGGATGTTGTTACAGTCCTACTGGATAAATTTACATGGTATAAATGTATAAAATGAATTATATGAAAAATTTTCAAAATTAGAGCTAATAAAAAATTTTCAGTGTTATATTCATGTTCAGCACACCAAGATACTATAGATTATGACCTTTTTAAGTCAGTAATGATCTCAGTGTTGACCAGTGTTTTTTAAATGCTTAAATATTTTAAATATTAGTTTGAATATTACATAGTTACAGCTGGATTTATCAGGGCAGGTAGGTCAGATTTAGCCTGATTATTAATTGAAAAATATTTATTAAATATCCAATATATACTAGAAACTATGACAGTCTATGATAACACATGGGAAAAATAATAAAATCTATTATTTAACTTGGAAGCATTTAAGTTATTTTAAATTCCTTCCCTCTCTAATATACCTAGCTCCTAAGCCTCTTCCTTTACTCTAAGGAGATTTCTAAGAACTACATTGGAAAATCGTATGACTTTCTTTATTTACCATTAAAAACTTCATACCCTTAAACAGTGACCTTCTTTTATATTTTCCTGTATTTTTCATTACTCTTCAAATTATATTGTCAAAGAGTGCTTTTTTTTTTTTTAATTTACTATTGGGTTTTTAAAAGACTTGTATGTATTGTGTATTAAAGTCAAAAGTTTGCAAGCAAATTACAAAGCAGCAGTAGTGTGTGGGGCTAGTCTTCAACAATGAAGAGAAAAGTAATAGCACTACTTAACATTTAATATCCTATTTATAAATTCATTAATTATCCAGAGATTAGAGGTCATGCAATTTAATTTTTTAAGGTTCTCTTCTTTCTTTCAATTTTAGCACAGAGATTTGTAGTACAGTAAATACGTGATTCAAAACTATAATGATCTTCAGTGGTAACTCAAATAGTGGAGATATCAAAGGTTGATTTATTTAGAATGCCATCCCATGATGCTGGAAGGTTTTATAGATGTTAGCAAAGTTTGAGTTATACATTCTAATTTTATTAGTTAACACATTGTTTGCGGGTAGTTTTTATCGCACGCTAACAGGTGGCGTGGGCCATTTTTGCTAATTTTTTAAGTATAAAAATAAACATTTATACGTTACCCGCATTCTACTGCTAGTCTATAAAAAACGTATTAATACGTGCCCCGCGCTCTACTACCAGTCAACGTAAAATGTATAAATACGTTTCCCGTATACAATGTGTTAAACTTCTGTAGGTCAGTCTTTCCATTGTTCCAAATCTTTGATAAGCTCTTTATTAAAAAGGCCAGTATTTCTACTTATTTTGAAGTGATCATTTGTAATTGACAAAGAAATATTTTGTGCACTAACTCCTTTAATCCACAAATCAAGCCTGATGTTGACATAAGTACATCCTACTGGTGGGAAAGATGAGTCCTGAAAAATTCAATCATTTTTGAGGCAACAGCAGAAAGTGCAAAATCTTAAGTTGAAATGACACCTTCTGATAAGGAGGTTCTGCTAATGTTACAGTCACAATACTAGGACCCTTGTAAAGCAAAATCATGTGAGGTATGAAATTCAAATTCTTAGAACAATGATTCTAAGTTAGTATACAAAATGTTTCTTTGTCAATTATAAATTATCACTTCGAAAGAGTATATGAATAATAGAACATTTTGGTGTTAAAAAAAAACACACAAGAACAATTGTTGAATGACTAACTAAACACAGCATTACTATTTTCCATCACAACTTAATGTCTCCTTTCTCCCCTTGTAATCTTGGTAACTTTGGGGGTTGATATCATTATTTTTTTAAAAAGCAGTATTTGTTTTTGAATTTTATATATACATTATTTCCGCACCACATACATTTCATGGTCATAAAATCTAATGAAGAAGCTCTAACATAATTAAGATATTTTATTTATTCATTTTTATCTTGTTTTTCTAAAGGACACTAATATCAATCGGTACACTGGGAGTCCTCCTTGATGAGAACTAACTTTTCATCTGCTGTATAAGTGACTGAGAGCGTATGTCCCTTTTCACTGTTTCCCCAGGAACCTTACAGTACCCATTTTTGTGTGGAAAAGAAAATATGATTTCAAAATCACATTTGGTATCCGCAACTTTATTTACTGAAAGAAGGAAGTCCAGGAAATTATGTTGGCTGACATATATTTATGCTTTCATAAAAGTCTGTGGCTAACTTAAGGTACTGCCACAGGGTAATCTGAACCCCGCTTTTAGGGGCTGAGGGAGCTTGGTTAATATATTACCTCTAGGCTAAGGGAACATATGTAGGTATAAGACAAGTCATAACCATCATCTACCTATATTTGGCTCAGTTTTCTAATTATTTTACATAAAAGAAGGGTTTTTTTTAAGTCCAATTGTCCCAATTTCCATTAGAGAAATTTCCATATCTGCCAAATTTTAGAAGTCATTGCCATTAACAACACTTATTCCAAGGGTTCTTTAACTGGTTTTTCATGAAACTAGGTATATTTATCTAATTGATTAAAATTATTGAACTTCTAATATTTCCAGATTACTGCCAAAAACAATTAGTGAATTTAATTAGGAATACAACAGACTTGAAGTAATTTTTAAAACATGTAGAAACCCTATAAAATACAACTTGCCATAAACAGATTATAACACATTAGACATTATTTTCAATTTTAAAAAAATCAAAACTTTATATAAACAGAATATCTATCATACAATAGTACACATAAAGGAGTAAAAGCTCCTTGGAGGGAGTCAGTGTGGAGAGTTCACTCAAGAAATGAATAGAAACACAATGTATAGGCTAGAGTGGAGTCAGCTGACATTGCAGAGGTGAGCTGGGGCCAGAACATGCGCAGTCTTGACGGAAAAATCATGATAATAATTTTGGCTTTTTCATAAGAGCAGTGTGAAACCAAGAAAGGAATTTAAGTTATGTAGTGGCATGATGAGAACTGCATTTTAAAACAGTTCTGGCTAACAGATTACAGTGAGTTAAGAACACTCAGAAACTCATTAGAAACAATTTGGGAAAGTCTAAGGGAAAGGATGGTGACCAACACTAGCATGTGAAAAGTGGTAAGGCGTAGGAGAGACGAAAATGGACACAAGAGAAATAAGAGGGAACTTTGCCCTCTTTTAAATCACATCCCAGACTCACACATATGGTCTGTCTGAATCCAGTTCCTGGCTGGTGTTTGATACCCTTGAAAATACAATGTGATTTCTTATGATTATTAGCTATAAGTGGAATTTGTTGATTTAGGTTCACAGGCATGTTCTGCTCTGTGTTCAACTGATTTTGTAAGAGGCAGAAAAACTGCTTGTGATATGTCACAATGTGTGCACTTTGCCTCCTGGAGCTGGCATGGGGTAGGCAGTAGGAGGAATGTTACTGCCAGCAGGCCACAGGTGTAAGGAAAAGGCTCACCCACTCCCTGTGGACCCTGGGTTTGAAAGCTTAAACACTTGCCAAATCAGTAGCATTAACTAATAAAAATGCAACACTTTCTCCCACCTGAAGGAAGAACTCTTACAATCAGTAAATAAACATACAGTCAAACTTTCCTATAAACAGTCCTATTGAATGAATTCATTAACCTTTTTAAAATAGTGAGAAAGCACGACATAAAGTTTATTGTTACTATTCTCTAAAAAAAAAAGGCTGTAATAGGAGTGATTGTAGGGATAATCTCATATTAGAGTGATAACCCGAGTCTTTAAGTAAGAGGAGAAGAAAACATGACTACAAACATTTTGTGTATTATCATTAATACCTGATAAAAGGGCAGGTTAAGTCTCAGCACTATGAAGCTATCTGCAGTCATTGCAGCACGAGTTGGATCCCCAGCCAAGGGCTTCTCACATGGTGCAGACCTCTCCTGCCTCATCTGCTGCTCCCCTCAGCAGTGTACTTCAGTAGATCCACCTGTTCTTCCCATTCTGTCTTTGGTGAATCCTCTAACCACCCCACACCTCTAGCCTACACCCCAGTTCTTGTATGCCTGGTAAGTCTTTAGAAAAAAAAAAATACTTGATATAATTTACTTATCTAGATTGGACGGGCAAATTACAACCTGAAAACTAGGACCATTCCACCATCTGTTTTTTTTTTTTGTAGTAGTTTTTCTGGAATGCTGCCACACCCACTTGTTTATGTGTATTTTTTATGGCCGTTTTCATGCAACAACAGCAGCAGTGTTATGCACACTTTGTTTGGTCAACAAAGGCTAAAATACTTACTATCTGGACCTTCAGAGAACAGTCTACCAACCCTGATCTACCTCTAAATAGAACTCAAGAGAGTAGCAAGTTCTTGATGTCCATGCCTGTAATCATTAGTCATGGAAACCTTTCAGTCCAAATTCCATTTTGCACTAGTAAAAGATGAATTTGGAAATGGAATTGTTGATTTTTCTTGAAAGGAAGACCGAATGTTACTCTCAGTGTAGATATTGTGTGTGTTGATAGTACAGGCCTTCATTTAAAAATACATATTATAAAACTAAGTCATTATCAAAATAACTATCTGAGGAGAAATGTTTTTAAAATCTCGAAAGTTTCTTTAAACCAATACTTGATAAGTTTTCAAATTCTATCCAACTGTCCTTGGATCCCCCCCAGTTCACAGCTCTGTACTGGAAAATAATTTCAATAGTAAAAAGCCCTTAGTGAACCTCAAGTGACCGTGACATCTGTTTAACACAAGAACTCAGTTGTAATTATCCTATTGCCCTAGGAAAACTTAAATTCCATTCTTACTCAACTGTCCTATATAAAAACAATTACAGCAGTTAGGTTCCTTACTCATAATTTGATACCCAACTGCCTAATTTATATGGTTCTTTAACTCAGTGACCAGCCTAGTCAGTTAAATGCCTCCAGTGTTGAAGCACAGTAACTTGAAGTTTGATTTGCTTTCCAACATTAGCTACTGGGCTGGCAGGAGCCTTATAGTTGTGTGTTTTAACAACGGTGACACTGCTAGTATTGAACAGACCTTATGAGAAAAATCCAGGTATCTTGTTTTTGGCTAACGTATTAGTAAATATTAAAAAGCTTGATAATATCAAAAAGGGCATAACTTTCACCTACGTTTGGCAAGAATGTGAGCTGGCATACTTTGAACCACAATTTGGCATTATCATATAAACTAATGTGCATATCCTATGAAGCAGCAACTTTGCTTCTAGGTATAAAAATCCAAAGAAACTCTTTCACTTGTTAGCTCTTCTACCCATGTTTCGACTGGATTGTTTCTTTGTTTTTGCTGAGTTGTGTGAGCTCTTTGCACATTTTTGTCATCAGTTCCTTATCAGTAGTAATGTGTGCAAAAATTTCCTCCCAGTCAGTGAGGTGTCTATTTGTTTTGTTTAATGTCTCTTTTGCTATACAGAAGCTTTTTAGTTTGATGGAATCCCAGCTGTTTATCTTTTCCTTCACTATGTTCGCTTTGGGGGATGTGTCTTTAAAGATTTTATTGAGATGTATGTCATGTAGTGTTTTGCCTATATTTTCTTCTATATATGTTATGATTTCAGGTTTTACATTCAGGTCTTCTATCCATTTTGAGTTAGTTTTTGTGCATGGTGTGAAACAGTAGTCTAGCTTCATATTTTGCAAGTAGCAGCAGTACAGTTTTCCTAAGACCATTTACTGAACAAACTGACCTTATTCCATTGCATATTTTTTGCTACTTTGTCAAAGATTAGCAGCTCATAAATATGTGGATTTATTTCTAGATTTTCTATTCGATTCCAATGGTCTGTGTGCCTGTTTCTGTTCTAGTACCATGCTGTTTTAATTATTATGGCTTTATACTTTAGTTTGAAATCAGGGAGGAAATGCAAATGGTCAACAGATATATGAAAAAATGTTCAACATAATCAGAGAAATGCAAATCCAAACCACAATGAGATATCACCTTACACCAGTGAAAATGGCACACATTAAAAAAAAAAAAAAAAAAAAAAACAGGCAACAGCAAATCTTGGCAAGGATGTGGGAAAAAAAGGAACTCTCCTACACAGCTGGTGGGAATGCAAACTGGTCCAACCACTATAAAAAGTTGTATGGCAGTCCTCAAACTGCTAAAAATGGAGCTTCCATATGACCCAGAAATACCACTTCTTGGAATCTACACAAAAGACACAAAAACATTAATCCAAAAGGATACATGCATCCCTATGTTTATTGAAGCATTGTTTACAATAGCTAAGATATGGAAACAACCAAGAAGCCCAAAAATAGATGACTAGATCAAGAAGATGTGGTACATATACACAATGGAATTCTATTCAGCAATCAAAAAAGATAAACTCATGCAATTCACAGCAACATGGATAGAACGAGAAGAGATCATGCTCAGTGAAATAAGCCAGAAGGAAAAAAAAAATATATCAAATGGTTTCACTTATAGGAGGAATATAGGGGAACCAAATAAGCGATCAGGAGGAGAAAATTACAACAATAACAACAACAAAAACAAAACAAAACTATCAGGTGACCAGAAATGAGAGACATTCAGTGAGGGAGGGGAAGCATAAGGGTTCAAAACGGGGGAGAAAAGAGCACAAGGGATTATGGTGACGGTTCATGGGTGAATTGGTGGTGGGTAACCCACAGGGAATACACAGTAATGTAAAAGATATAAATTATATATACATATATATATATATATATATATATATATATATATATATATATATAACTCATTGTTTCATCTCTAATTTCAAATGGTAATTAACTAGTATTACTTAATTAAGTAATATCACTACATACTGATCTCCAGGTATTCATCAGCTTCAAGTCCTAAAGACTACTTCTATTAACTACCAGACAGAAAAAGAAAGGTAAAGGACCAACTGAATTAACTGAATTAACCTGGATTCTCTGAACTTTCCAAAGGACAGAAGTTCTGGGTGAGTGTGAAGAGATGATGGAGGTGATGAATCCCTTAGAAAAATCATTGTGTTCTCTTTAGAATGAGTAAATAAAAACCATAGGTGTTCATAAATTTGAGAACAGATGCTTCTTCATAATGTCAAAATGGGATGGAGTCTTAACTTGCATGAAAAGTGATAAGATTTTCTCTCAATCCTTTCTTGTTTTTATTATTAAAATCTATGCTTTTGTTTTGAGACTTTTGTATTATTTTATTAATATTATTAATTATTGCACTATACAGTTTCTCATAAAGAATCATCACATACCAAAAAGAAAAACAAACAAACAAACAAAAATAAACCTCTTTCGTTGAGAGAGATATTCGGCAAGGGAGGGGGAGGATAAGGACTCAAAATGGGGGAGAGGGGAGCACAAGGGACTGTGGTGATTGTTCACGGGTGAATCTGTGGTGGGTAACCCATGGGCAATACACTATAATGTAAAAGATACAAATAATAATAAACAAACATATATTAAAAAAACAAATAAATAAATAAACCTCTTTCACTTGAATACTAGGAATCATAATTTAAAAAGTCACAGCAACATTACTTTTAACAGGAACAAAAAAAGAAATAACTTGAATGTTCATCAACAGGAACAAGTGGATAAATAGTGATATATTCATACAATGGGATACTATTCAGCAGAGAGATTAAAAGAATTAGAACTACAGTCTGGAAGAATCTCAAAACATATTGCTGAATTATAAAAATAAATTCTAGAGTAACATTCATACAATGGCAAATAACTTTAAGGTCCAACATGACCAGGCTCAGATCCAGTTTTTCATCACGTATCCATCTAGATGTTGCCATGAATTAATCCTTAGATATGGTTAATATCTAAGTCAATATACTATAAATTATTCCCCCTTCATAATGTGGGCAGGCCTCATCTAATAAGCTGAAGGCCTTAAAAGAAAAACCTGAGGACCCCCAGGCCAAGGAAGAAGGAATTCCACCTCCAGGCCACCTTTGGACTCGACCTTCAACATCTGCTCTTTCCTGGTTCTCCAGCTTTGGACTTGGCCAGCTGCGCAACTCAAGAGCCAATTCCTTAAAATAAATCTCTTTAAATATACACACATTTGATTGGTTCTGTGTCTCTGGAGAATCCTACTATACATATTAAGACATCTTATATTGAAATTTCAAAGTAATTTATTTTTTAAAAAATATAACATGCAATTAAAAAGACAGAATGTGTCCAAATCTTGCAAAATTATGAAGAAAAGTGATGGAATGATAAACATACAATTCAGGATTAAGTTACCTCTACTCTAGCGAGGAGGGAGGGGGATGTGAACAAAAAGGATAATATGCTAGGGAACCCAGTGACAGCTGGTTGGTATAGTATATATATTTAACATATTCTTCTTTATTTTCTATATTGACTTACATCATTTTAGACTATATTTATGCACAAATTATTTTATATATGAAATATTTCATGAAAATATTTACTAAAAATTCTAGTGTCCCATTCTAGTCCAGTTCTCTTTACTTTATTCAACATGTAGCAGTATATCCTGCCTATAAACCTGACCATTCATGGCCAACTGTCTCATCATATTTGTAATCAATATCCTCAACTCTTGCTAATTTAATAAGTTTGAATTTCAAATTTTGTAATATTACAAAATTATTTAACTCCAGTTTAGCTATGTGGCCATATACCAATCTATGAATGGTGTCTAGAGGGCTTCTGGGTCCCAGGAAGTAGCTTAAAAATTTTGCTAAAGTATCTTTAATTATGTATTTTTATATGTTCATATGTATGCATGTTTATGTACATGTGTGTTTATGTTATGTTTATGACTATTGCTTTATCAGATACTCAAAAGTAATATAGACTGCACGAGATTTCTGATTTACCTTTTTATTGTGTAGGGCGGGAGAGTATGGACTTCAGGTGAACTCTAACCCAGTCATTTATAACCTGTAGGAATTTTTAAATCAATGACTCTGTGAGGCTTTGATTTCTCCTCCATAAATGGAGATAATAACAGGGTTGTTTGAGGACAAGATCATATAATATATAACTGTGGTCAGTATACTAAAATATATGTGCATGGGGTTCTCCTTTCTAATAAATACTTTCAGATCTTTAGTAAGGTGACATTTAACAAAATGATGGCCTAAGAGACCAAAAGGTCTACTCTAGCTTAAAACCAGTATTCACATGGAACACACTTCTCACTACATCCTTCAAGAATGCAACACTATTTTTCACGAGTTAAATTAACAAAATCAGAAAAGATAGGAAACATCCCATGCAGGCAATGATAAGAGGAAAAGGATGCTCTCATGCTTTTTGATGGGAGTGTGGATCGCTGCAGATTTTCTTGGCAAATAAAAATGCTGTATCTACACGCCAAAACAAAAGAAACAGCATTTAATAGTATTTATACATGGTTGTATACTGGAGTCATTTTTGAAGTGGGATGAAAAACCTGAAAATAATTTGAATGTGCATTTGTAGTCGAATATACTAATAATTGATGTTACATATAGATTTTATGTAACATTCTGCAACTATTAATAAGCATGAGTATAATTACACCACATCTGCTTGTTGGACTGGATGACAATGATATATGGTAGTGATAAAAGCAAACTGCAAAGTAATCTATTTAGATTTTTATTTTTAAAAACAGAAAAAAACATATTTTCATGTGATGGGATAAAAACAGAAATGCCTGAAAATATAGACATGAAAGGTCAGTATTAGCTCAATGTACAACAAAGAGATTTGAGAATATTAACTTCATTTCTATATTTTTATCGTTCAACTTTCAAAAATCACATACTATTGTTATGTAATGAAACAAATCTAACTAACAGGATGAATGCAGAGATCTCATTGGATAGCCACAGTCCTTAAATTTTATTGTTAATCACTCATTATACAGCAATTTTATATACAGACTTTGTTTATAATCTTTCTTTTGAATAGTGGACCCTAAATCTTTAGTTGGTATAAAGATCCTTTCAAGTGGGTCTGCTAAGCTTTGCTCCTGAGCTAACCCTAAGGCAAATCTTGTTTTAAATTTCTCTAGGGCCTCCCTGGTAGCCTAGGGGTTAAGTCTCAGAACAATACCACTAGGCCTGAGTACAATCCCAGCCAGGCCAGGGAGCTAACCCACATGTAGCACAGCAGACCTCTCCTGTCTCACCCACGGCTCCCCTCAGCAGTGTATTTCAGTGAATCTGCCTGCTCTTCTGCCCACTCTGTCTTTGGTGAATCCTCTCACTACACCCCTTCACCCCACCCCCATATCTCTGGCCTACACCCCAGTTCTTTTATACAAAAAATTAACAATAAATACAAAGAAATTTAAAAAATAAATTTCTCCAAACTTTTTTCTCCCACCCCTTATTTCTCAACTTGTACAAGAAAGAACTAACAAGAAAATTATATTTTTGCCTATCACTATTTGACTACCTATTTTACCTTTGTTTTTATATTCACCGAGAAAATGGGCATATGTTTAAAAATAAATAGAGGGCCTCCCTGGTGGTGCAGCAGTTGAGCACTGTGCTGTGGAGCTGTCGGCAGCATGCGATGCGAGTTCCACGCCCAGCCAGGGAGAATCCCACATGGTGCGGCAGACCTCTCCTGCCTCGCCCGCTGCTCCCCTCAGCAGTGTATTTCTGATCTACCTGTTCTGCTCCCCACTCTTTCTGGTGAACCCTCTCGCTGCCCCACGCCACTGGCCTGTATCCCAGCTTGTATGTATAAATAAATAAATCTTTTGAAAAAATAAATAGAAATAGTAATTATGTTTCAATGTCAGGCGATTTTTTTTTTTAATTTACTTGCTCTGATTTTTAAGCAAATATAATAAATGTTCACCTCTTCTATTGATGCCTAATAGTTTGAACTGGATGTCACTTTATTTTGATCCCTTGAAATACACAAACTTAGTTTAAATGTTATTAAAAACAGTTCCATGAGTTACATACACAGAGAAATAAAAGGATAGCTGAAAAATCCTTTACATGACAACTGTTTTAAGTTTCTTTCAAAGAGTAGAAATGAGTTCATGTAGGTAAATTCATACTTTACTAATTTTCCTTCTGGATTTGAAATCAATATTTGGCAAAGACAGACCCATTTCTACCCAGTTCTAAGTCCCATACTTTCATGGTTCTTTGTTTTTGAATCTTATGACTTAAATAAGTCAGGTATGAGTATGTCTCCTCTAATTTTATAAATCGTTGTATTTGAAGAATATCCCATTGTCATGATTTCTGTGATCACTGGCAAACCTTCCTCTCTCTAGAGTCCTTGCCCAGACCAGGTGCATATCCTGTCCATAACTCCATCTCCGTGGCCGACACCCAGAACCAGTGTGGTTATTTACTTAAAGCTACAGTGATTTCATATCTGATGTATGTGCCCCCTGAGAGCCGGAATTTAGCCACAGTGAGCTTGTTAAAGAGGCCAAATTACACACTACTATTGATCTGAATCCAGAATAGAGGTTGTCCTAATAAGAATTCCGACTACATAGTTATTTTACTATACTGAGTCCATAATACAGACATGGATTCCAATTACTCCAGGTCAATATGACCTTCCATTCTCTGAAATTAGTATTTCAAGCTTCCCTACACTTCTCCAAATACAGACAGGAATACCCTCTACTCCTCACCCATAAACCTACATGTGCACATGTGCTTTTCTCCTCCCTGGAGTTAATCTAAGGCCAATTCTTTTAGATAGATCTAAATCCTCTGTACTCAGAAATTTTGCACTATTAATCATAACTTTGAACCATTTATTTTCCATTTTTCTTTCTCTTTGAATCAATCTCATAAAAAAGTAATATTTCTCCAGTATCTTCCATTTTAAAAAATGTAGTCATTTAATTATGTTCCCACTTCTCACTTTTCCAACAGCCAGATGTGTCATAATCATTGGAAAAATGTCAAAAACATAATTACACAATTCAGTTACTGATCAAAAAGAGAACACCCATGAACCCACTACCCAAGCAAAAATTTAGAACACTGTCAGTTGCTAGGATACCTCTCCCAATAATTCCTCCTTTCCTGTTGTTCAAAGGTGATAGCTATCCTGACTTAGAACACTGTAGTTTAGGGTGACCTATTTTCATACATTGATTATACAAATTATTATTATTTTTTATGACTATATTTTCAAAAATCTATGCATGTTGGTGCACTGATTCATTTGTTTTCATGGCTTATAATTTTCATGATATCAATAAATTCAGTAAATCTTAACCAAAATACACAGGTCATATTACCACTACCACACTCAAGATACAGGACATTTACAATACCATAAAAGGGTCTTAGCTTCTGCCAGTCTTTTTCTCATCACTTGCTTTCCTTGCCCACAAACCTGGGCAACCATCGATGTGATGTCACTACACTTTGTGCCTTTTCTAAAATCTTACATAAATTAAATCATATAATATGTACACTTTTGTGCTTATTTGACATAGCATAATGCGTTTGCTTTTTCATTCATATTGTTATGTATATTGATAATTCTACCTTTGTATTGCTAAATTGTATTTAACTGGAGAAATATAATACAATCTGTTTATTCATTCACCAGTTGTTGGACATTATTCACTTAATTTTAACATGCATTTCCTTCACTACTGATGAGGTTGTTTATTGGCCATATATTTTATAAGTGCTTTTCCAAATTCTTGCTCACTCTTTCATTAGATAGACTGTTAATAGATAGACCGTTAATTCACTTGCAAGGATCTTACATATATCCTGATTATACATTCTTTACTATTATCTGGATTGCAAATACCTCCGACCACTATGTGTCTCGCCCTTTCAGTTTTTAATGATGCCTTTTGATGAACAGAAATAAATTTTATTATATTCAAATATATTGGTCATTTCACTGCTTATAGGTAAATTTTGTGTTCTGTTTAAAAGAATTTTTCCCTATTCTAAGAGCATTAAAATGTTTTCCTTTGCTATCCTCTATAAGCATTACTTATATCTATTTTGAATCAGGTATTAATTTTTGAATATGGTTTGAGATAGCAGTTAATTTTCCTTTTTTTGCTTTCTGATTACATATTTGTTCAAAATTTTAGTAAAAATATTTATATTGATACCATTGTTTAAAAAAAATCCATCGTTTTATATGTACCTACATATCACCTTTATCATAAAACGTTCATACATTGATATTATTTTGGACTCTGACTTGAGTCTTCTAATTTATAAAGCTGATATATCTTTTCATATGTTTACTTCTCTTTAAATTTCTTTTTTTCAGGCTTTAACTATTCATAATTTTTTTATTAAAGTCACATTGGTTTACAAAGCTGTACATGATTTAGAGATATAGGTTCACACCTCTTCAGATTTATTTTCCCACACCAAGCTCAACACCAATGCATCAATATCTTTCCACCATAAAATTCATAAGGCCTCTTCATCTCCTTACTCCCCAGTCCCCACTGTTCCCTGTGGTAGTCTCAATTCTGAGGTCATTTTTTCTAGGGTTTGCCTTGGTTTAGTTTTGTCTATTCTTCTGTTTTTTTCCTTCATA
The DNA here is from genome assembly GCA_004024925.1 of Scalopus aquaticus. NCBI lineage: Eukaryota > Metazoa > Chordata > Mammalia > Eulipotyphla > Talpidae > Scalopus > Scalopus aquaticus. The sequence goes on along the minus strand of PVIJ01005763.1, from coordinate 48,513 downwards.
TTCTACAAATGAGTGAAAGCATCCAGAATTTGTCTTTCTTCTGCTGACTTGTCTATGTCATTGAATGTTTTGCCTATGTTTCCTTCTATGCATCTTACTGTCTTACTTCAGACATCCAAGTCTAATCCATTTTTAGTTAGTATTTTGTATGGTGTGAGATACTGGTCTAGTTTCTTTCTTGTACCTATAACTGACTATTTTCCCCAGTAACATTCATTAAGAAAATTCCCCTTCTCCATTGTATACTCTTGACACCTTTATAGTAAATTAATTATCCATATTAGCGTGGGTTTATTTCTGATCTCTCAGTTCTCTTCCATTGACCCGTGTGTCTATTTTTAGTCCAATAACATACTGTTTTAATTATTATAGTTTTGTAGTATAGTTTGAAGTCTGGGAATGTGATACTTCTGTTCTTTTTTTGCCAGAATTTATTGTCTATTCAGGGAATTATGTGGTCCCATATAAATTTCAGCAATGTTTGCTCTATTTCTTTGAAGAATATTATTGAAACTTCAATAACGATTGCACTGAATCTGTATATTGTTTTGGGTAGCATGGTCATTTTAACAATATTGATTCTTCTAATCCATACACAAAGAATATCTTTCTATTACTTTATTTTTTCTTCTATTTCTTTTAATAATATCTTAAAGTTTTCCCTGTACATATTTTTCATATCATTTGCTAGGTTTATTCCAATGTATTTATTTTTTTTTTGATGCAATTATAGATGGAAATACTTTCTTGATTTCATTGTCTTCTAGTTTGTTGTTTGCATATAGGAATAGAACAGATTTTTGTTTTTGTGCCTTGATTTTGTAGGCTCCCACTTTACTGCACTGATTTATTGTTGTAGTGGCATTTTTAGTTTTTTCTTTTTATATTATCATGTCATCTGCCAAAGGTGATAAATTTCTTTCTGTTTTGGATTCCTTTTATATCTTTCTCTTGCCTAATTGTTCCAGCTAGGACTTTCAACATTATGCTAAAATTCTCATTAAATTTTTCTCAATTTCTTTTTTTGGCACATGTGTGGGGAGCTCTTCTGAACTTCATACTAGGCAATTGATATTTTTAATCTACTGTAAATTTATCTTAAATTTCTGTCTTTGTAGGGCTTCTTACTCATATATAGAAACAATTCTTGTTTTATATATTGGATTTTATACAGCCACCTTGCTAAAGTTAATTATTATTCAATAATTCATGTGTAAATTTTTTTGCCTTTCTAGTTATGTAGTTAGATCAAAATTTAAAAATAGCATGTTTAACCACTCTTTTAAATATTATATATTTCATAACTCCTTATTAGCTTACTGAACTGGTTAAGACTGCCATTATTTTGTTGAATAGAAGTCAAGTGCCTAATATGAGAGAAAGCTTTCGATATTTCACCATTAAATAGAATCTCTGCTTTAAGTATATTTTAAATACTATTTATCAGATTAATTAACTTTCTTCCATCCCTCCACAGTAAAAATTATTTCTAATCATAAATGGATGCTGAATTTTATCAAAAGCTATTTTTGGTATCTATTGAAATATATTATTTTTCCTTTATTATGCTAATTTGGTGGATTACACTGATTGATTCTTGAATACTAAATGCTCCTTACATTACTGGAATAAATCTAAATTAGTTATGCTGCATTATATTTTTTTGTATGTTGTAGGATTTGGTTCATGATTTTAATTGCTTTATTATTTTTCTTTTCTCTAATGTCAGGTTTTGGAGTCAAAGTTATATTAGCTTCATAAAACAATTTGAGAAGTCTTCATTTCTTTTCTTTAGAAGAGTTTGTAATATTGATATTATTTTTTCTTATATATTTTATTAGTGCCACTGATACTGCGATTTAAACCCAGAATTTATTCCAGAGGAACAATTTAAATACATAATCTATGCATTTAATATTTAAGAACAATTTAATAGATGATTTCATATGCTGTGATTTTTGTTTGGGTCACGGGTGAAATGATGGTGGGTTATCCAAGGGGAATACAAAATGTAAAAGATATAAATAAAAATAAAAAAATAAAATAAAAAAGATTTTTTTCCTAGAAATGTCTACATTCCATCTAAAGTTTATTCAAAATATTCTCTTGGAGTGGTTTTAATGACTATAGAATTTGTACTGATGTCCCCCTTTTATGTTATTTATTTTTGCTTTCTCATATTTTCATCACTCATGAATCTATTAATTTTATAATCTTTTTAAAAAAATTTGTTGTCTCAATTGCATGCCTATTCTCCACTGTATTAATATCAGCTTTTTCCTACTTTCTCCTTTGTTTTGTCTTTCTTTGCATTAAAGATAGCTATTTTGTTTATATAGTTTGTGATCCAAACATCTGAAATTGCTATAGTTAAACTATGCAAATCATAAATAGATGTTAGTTAAAATATAAGACACAACCTTAAAATGTATCCTCAAAATTACAATATTTAAAATTGTAAAGTCATGGTTTTAAAATGACTAACTTAGCAAAATACGAAGGTAAATAATTTTAATTATCATTGCAGGGGATTGGTCATTCTGTCTTGGAATAATAATGTTTAGTCACCTATAAAATAAAGCAGAACTCATGATTGTTACATATATTTAGTAAGAAAAAGGTCTTGCTTTCTTTTCAGTAGTCATTAATTATACTGATATAACTGAAAATTATATATTATTAATTTCTATTGATAAATTTATTTTTCCCTTTGAAATTGGTTTTAAATTTATTTCAATTTGGGAAAATTTTATTTTATAGCAACTACATTAACTGTAATTGTCAATTGTAAAATTTATCCATGAAATTTACCATGTTTAAGTATTGCATTGGTTAAATTTGATAGATTATTATACAAATATTACAAAATATTAAATTTCATAAATTAAATCATTGTTACATAGATTATAATTTGCTCTTTCTTAATACACTCTCTAGATCCAAATAGTACAATGATTAGTATCACTTTTCTCATGTTATATACAAAAAATGAACTCAAAATGAATCATAGGACATAATGTAAAAGTTAAAGCTATATAACACTTAAAAATATACAGGAGTAAATCTTTGGAACCTTGGGTTAGGCAGTGTTCTTAACTATATATCTCTTAAGGAACTAATATTTAGAATATATTAAGAATTCTCATGACCCAATAATAAAAAGACAACTCATTTTTTAAATGGTCAAAGGATTTGAATACGTATTTCTCCAAATATGTATCACATAAAAAGATTCTCAATATCATTAAAAAAGCAAATATCAACTATAGTGAGATGCCTTGTCACACCCTAATATGATGACTGTAATATAAAAGGCAGACAATAACAATTTTTGCAACAATAGCAGGAATTGGAACCCTCATATACTGCTGATGGGAATGTAAAATATTACAACCACTTTGAAAAATAGTCTTGGAGTTCCTCAGATGTTAAAAATAGAGTTACAGGGCCTCCCTGGTGGCGCAGCGGTTAAGCGCTGGGCTGTGGAGCTCTCGACAGCAGCAATGCGAGTTCGACTCCCGGCCGAGGAGAATCCCACATGGTGCGGCAGACCTCTCCTGACTCGCCCGCTGCTCCCCTCGGCAGTGTATTTCTGATCTGCCTGTTCTGCTCCCCACTCTGTCTCTGGTGAGCCCTCTCACCACTCCACACCTCTAGCCTGTACCCCAGCTGTATGTATAAATAAATAAATCTTTAAAAAAAAATAGAGTTACCATATGACCCAGAAATTCTACTCTTGGGTATATACCCAAGAGAAATGAAACAAATGCCCACACAATAACTTGCCCATAAGTAGTAATAGCAGCATTATTCACAATGGCCAAAAAAATGGAAACAGGGCCTCCCTGGTGGCGCAGCGGTTGAGCACTGCGCTGTGGAGCTGTCGGCAGCGGTGATGCAAGTTCAACGCCCAGCCGGGGAGAGTCCCACATGGTGCGACAGACCTCTCCTGCCTCGCCCGCTGCTCCCCTCAGCAGTGTATTTCTGATCTGCCTGTTCTGCTCCCCACTCTGTCTCTGGTGAGGCCTCTCGCCGCCCCATAGCTCTGGCCTGTACCCCAGCTTGTATAAAAAAAATGGAAACAATCCAAAATGTACGTCAATTTAGGAATGGATAAATAAAATGTATATCCATACAATGGAATATTATTCAGCAATAAAGATGAATACATACTAGAACGTGAATAAACTTTCAAATCATTATGCTACATTAAAAAATCATTATTCAGTTTTACATATGTTTCATCTATAGTTTGGGGACAAGGAGTATCCCTCAAGCTTGGTGTTTCCAGGATTCTTGTCTTCCTCATCTCATAAATCTATTGAAAGCTGTACTTACTATCTCAATTTCTCAGACATTTTTCCTCCCCTAGAATGAGCAGCTGTCATATGGAGTTTCACTCTTCTCCAGACTGTTGGTTCAATTTAATCATAGTTTCTGTATAATTCCTATGATTTTAATCAGAATTTTTCTACTCTTTTTCAACTTTTCTAAAGAGTATGAGGATTTTTCTACCCTTACCATTATTACTGAAAAGGTCTTCTGTTGCATATCTTTAAAAATTGACTTAATACTTTTTCTCATGTTCTTTCTAGCTTTGTTAACTCTTCATTGCCTTTAAGACTATTTTAAGACTCAAGTGATTTATAGTTCCCAACCTGTCTTGTTCCCTCTGCTGACCAAGGACACTACAAATGCCTTTCTAGAAAGGTCAGTAATCCTTTTTGCACAGTGTTTTCAGAGGTTGGGTTGGGAGGGAGAGATGATATTATTCAATATACTGTTTTCCTTTAAACTGATTGTTTCAGTGAGAAAGAATTAGCTGAATGATGACATAACTTTAAACTCCTCTAACAGTTGTTAATCTCCCTTTCTAGCAATAAGAAAAAAGGCAAAACATTTCAAGCTTAGAATTTAGGGCAAACAATGGCATATTGCTAGAATTTAATAAAATTATATTTTCTCTTACATTTATTTCTATTTATCACAGATGTTACTATATTTCCAATCATGTGTCACATGAAATTATTCTAATGAAACATAATTTAAATTAAAATACTAAATAAAAAAATTGAAAACTTGTAGGCTATAGGAAAAAAATAATAAAGAACATGATTTGAAAATGACTGATGTTTGAGAAACACAGGCCAAGTAAAACACTCTGGGAAATGGCCAGTTCAGTGGTTCATCTAACCCACTTTTCATCATATTTCCATGACCAAATCTTCCTTCTTTACAAATTTCCTTCTAAAAAAAAAACTCAAGTTCTTTTACTAAAGATTTTCCCCTACATTCTTAAATGTTTCTCCTAGTTATCTTTGGCGTTCTCAAATTGACTTTTTCTAAGTTCTAATTATATCAAAGGCTCATTTTGTTTTAACAGAGAGGAATCTACTATGGCACAGTTAAAACAGCAGGCACTCCAAAAGTCATCAAAAAAAGCAGACTTCTAATGCTGTTTATTTTTAATGTATAAATTAGTCAGAGAAAATTATTTAAAATGTTTTTTTTTGTGTGTGTGTGAGCACAAGGCCACCCTGCCATGCCAGATGAATCCCATCATCCAAAAATAGCTTTGATAAATTCAAGCCATCATGAAACTCTCAAGTTCATTTCTAGACATGTACTAGATTTTGAATGAATTGAAATTGAAAATGCATCTGACAGCAGATTCTAGCTTTCCTAGTTACAAAAATACCTTCTGAAAGGTGGCATTGTTTATATCCCATGTATACAATTTCTCTACATTCTTTCCACTCTCTGTTTTTTTGTTTGGTTGTTTGGTTTTGTATTTTGGGGTGTTTTTTTTTTTTTTTTTGCTATGTTTTGGATGGCTCTTAACTTTCTTATGGTCATTCTCTTTTTCACTGGTGATGAAATCAATAACTAGCCTATGATGTGAATCAAAATAAAGCTGTCCCTTTTTCATTAAAAGAACAAAACCAACACTTTCACATTTCTATATTTCAGCAGTGTTTCACTGCATTTCATGAGTGAAATCTTATCAGAATATTCAATATTGATAACATTACCAATCTTATTTTCAAAGTTGTTACTTTTGATGTGGGCTGTGTTTGGCACTGTATGCTGCCGGAGTTGGATTTTATTCAGTCACTTTGGTTTCAACTGACATTGAGAGGGAAAGATAACCAGCAATCAGACTGCCATGAATTTGCCATGGGAAGGCATGCTGCTGCAGAAACGACAATATAAATTTGCCGAGGAAAGATAAATTCACAGCAGGCAGATACAGCAGTCTGGTCCCTCTGCACCAGCTAAATTAGAAGGTAAAGCCTGTAGCATGAGGATAGAATGAGGAATGTGACAAAGAAAGAGGTATGTTCACCCTTTCACTAAAGAGGACCCACTGTGCTTCCACTAACAAAGAAGACAACAAGATAATGCTAAAAAACAGCACTATGCTGGAAGTCATATAGAGTGGATTTGAAGCCAACTTCTGACATTGAAGAGTTTTGTAATTTGGGGGTAAGATTGAAAGTTTCCTGAGCTTGTTTCATTTTCTGCAATTGGGATAATAAAACAACTGCCATAACTAACTCACAGCACAATTGTGAAGGTCAAATATAAAAATGTGCATGAGAATTTCCTTATGAAATATAAAACCTTACATCAATGTAAGATGATATGATTAATCATTATCTTAAAGCAAGTAATAATAATAACAGCAAATACCTAGCTCCTGAGTAGAGTAAGCAGTTATTACTATTCAAGCAATGTAAGCATAGAGATAAATTCAAATGGCATGTGAATCTCAGAGGGACGTTTTGTGTTTTCATTTTTAAATAGAGTTTCTTGATGGAAATAATATTGAAGAGTTTCTTAGGAAAAATATCCATGGGAGAGGATGAAATGGGATGGGGTGATTTTAATATGCAAAATGACTACTTTTATATATGATATAAAGATTCAGCTCCTTCTCTAGATGCTCACAGTATATTCCTCTTCCCAAAGATTTACTTTCTGCATTTCAATGATGTGACTATTTTCTAAACAATTTTATTATCATAGGAGAGTAAAGTACAAAATCAATAATTATTTATAAAATCAACATAGCTATCAATATAAATGAAGAATAAGCAAGCTAGATAGATAGATATAGATTGACAGATGATAGATAGATAGACAGATAGATAGATAGATATAGATGGATAGACATATATAAAGATGATACAAACACACTTATTTACTATTCTCAAAAGTACCCTGCACTCTTTCCACAGGGTAGGTACAAACAGAACCAGACAATAAAAGAAAACCAAACCATGTATATAAAATAATTTGGTTAGTATTCTAAAATAGTCATGAGATGAACCACAATAATGTACTACCAATATTTAAGTTACTTTAAAAAATGATAATGTTAAACTAAAAACTATTAGAACATGTTGTATATGTATGTGTGTCATGTCGGTGTCAAATGGTTCTACCCCATCGTTAGTGAGGCATGATTTTTATTTTAACTTAGTCAAAGTGATATTATGGTCTGGCTAATTCTATAACACCAGACAAATACTCAGAAGAACAGAACACCAAAACCATGTGGTTGTTTATAAACAGCAGTTGTTTCAAATTACTTTGTTGCTTGATATTAATAGTGTTATACTACCTTCCTTTGGTACTGATTCCATTCCATTCAAACTTTCTATATCCTGATATTTTGAAAATATCAAGTCCTTCTAAGCAGGATTTGACTTTAAAAACCAAAAACTAAGTCTGGTAATCTTTGTCTTATGTTGAAGCATTTACTCCATTTACATGGAGTAGATAATGTAAAATCAATAAATGTAAATCAATTATGTAGTTATTGATAAATTTGTGTGCTTTTAAACTATATGTTTTGAAATAATTCTAAATTAATAGGAAGTTTTCAAGATAGTACAGAATGGGGCCCTGTACCCTTCTTTCAGTTTAAATCTTAGATAATATCCATACCAGGAATTTGACTTTGGCACAATGTGTGTGTACAGTGTGTAATTTTATCAAATGTAGGTTTGGTTGACCATACTACATTCAAAACATAGAACTATTCCCCACCACTGATTTACCTCTTGCTTCCTCTTTATAGTCACAACTAACCCTTCACCATCTCTAACCCATAGTAACCATCTATTTTCCATCTTTATAATTCTGTCACTTTTAGAATGTTATATAAGTGGTATCATATAGTATTTACCCTTTTGGAATTTTTATTTGAAATCAGTGTAATAATGGGAGATTAACTTAAGTTGTTGCATATATCAGTAGTTTGTTAGTTCTCATTTCTGAGTAGCATTCTATTATATGGCTGTATCACATTTTGTTTAACCACTCATTTATTTAGGAATTATTTCCAAGTTTTGTCCTATCATTAAAAAAAACTAAATGAACAATGGCGTAGATTTTTGTGTGAACATATATTTTCATTTCTATGGGATAAATGTTCAGCAGGCCAATTGAAACCACCTATAGTAGGAGCATGCTTGTTAAAAAAAAAAAATCACCAACCAAATTGTTTTCCAGATGGCTCTACCACATTACATTCTCACCAATGAGAAAATCTATTTCTCTACATACTTCTCAGCATTTGGTATTATCACCTTTTTTTTTTTTTTTTTGGTAATTCAATTAGATATATGATGATGTCTCCTCTTCATCATAATTTGCATTCCCCTACTAGTCATATTGAGTATGTTTTCATTTATTTGCCATTAATATATCAATATTTGGTGAAAGTCTCTTCCTTTCATTTGGCTGTTTTCTAATTGGATTGTTTTACTACTGAGTCACCAGAATTCTTCTGTATTGTAGATATGAGATCTGTGTAAAATATATGGTTTGCAAATATATTCTCTCAGTCTGTAACTTGTTTTCCCATTCTCTTTACATGGTCTTTTGTACCATGAAATGTTTTAATTTTAATATAGTGCAACTCATCAATATTTTTCTGGTGTCAGGTCTAAGAATCCTTTACTAAGTCCTAGGTCCTGAAAATTTTACCCTCTACTATTCTCTACAAATTTTGTATTTTACATTTAAGTCTATTATTTATTTTTGAGTTAATTTTCACATGAGGTTTAGGTTGTTTTTATGAAGGAGTAGGGAGGCTATGGTTATCCAATTGATCCAGTATCATTTAATCATTTCTTAAAAGATTGCCCTTCATTCATTGAACTACTTTTGTACCTTTGTCAAAAATCAATCGACAGTACTTCCATGAGATATATTTCAGTTCTCTATGCTATTCCATTGATGTAAATGTCTGTCCCTCTGCACACAGTCTTATTATAGCTAAATAATAAATCTTAAAATTGAGAATCCTCCTTCTTTCTCTAGTCTTTTGCAAAAATTATTTTAGCCAATGCTTTTGCATCATTTCTTCAGTGCTTACCCAAAAGCCGTACAAAAAAATTAATTACTGTTCCTTCCCAGACAATGTAAGAATCTTAAAAGAATTTCTTTCATTCTCCCAACTTACATGCCACTGTCTAATTTTAATTTTCTGTCTATATATGCATATTAAATGACATAAGATGTTTTTATTATCTTCTGCAGACAATACTAATGTACTGAATGATATATTTATCATTTTCTGAAAGCATCTTTAAGCTTTCATATGGAGTCATTTTCTTTTGATTAAAGAATAGTCACTAGAGAGCATTCACAAAGAATATTCACTGTAAACCTACAGATGATTTTTTGCTTGACTAAAAATGTTTTTACCTCACCTTAATTTTCCAAGTATTTTTCCCCATGAAGTATTCATTTATCAGTTGGTATTTTTTTATTCACTCAGATATCTTGATTTTGAAGATCTCATTTCTCTTTGCTTTGTTTCCATGAAAAAGTCAGCTCTCAGTCTTATTTTTGGTCCTTTACATTTAACTTGTGTTTTCAGCATCACTGAGAATCCTGTCCCAGGTGATTCAAAATTTTTTCTTTGCTTTTTTTATTCAACAATTCTACTATTATATCAACATATATAGATACTCCTTATTTTTATTTTCCACTATATAGGATTTCTAGGCATATTTAATATGTCATTCATCAATGTCCCAAAGTTCTCATTCTCTTTTCAAATATTGCTTATGTCTTGTTTCATTACTCTTCTTTTTGAATTTCAGTTACATGTATATTTTTTAATGTATATTCCATTATTTTAGTGCCTCCATTCTGTATAGTCTCTTCTAATTTAAATTTCATTTCACTAATTTTTACATTAATTGCATCTAATCTGTAATTAAACACATCCATTAAGTTCTTACTTTGGGCTATTATTTTTATTTATTTTAATTTAGAACTTCAATGTTCTTCAGTGTCTTCAGTGTTTCTATTTTTTTTGTGTGTGTCAAAATTCTCAGTCTTATCTCTTTTCTCCTTGAACAATAGAAAGCATAGTTATTCTAAAGGTCTATGCCTCATAACACCAATATCTGAAACCCAGGTCTGTGTATAGTGTTTGCTATTTCCATTTATTCTTATTTATGTTATCTTATCTCTTTGTGTATGAATATTTTTATTGTATCCCAGATATTTTATTTATAATATTGTTGGTAGAAATAAACTGAGGCCTAGGATGTTATCAACTCAGAGAGTGTTTGTGTTCATTTGTATCAGGTACCTGTGAACACTTAGCAACATGAGAGCCCTTATTTCAATTTAGGGACAGAGTGGAACCTAAAATGAGCCACAGCTTCTGTGGGAATCAGTTTACTTTTAGTTTACCCTTTCTCCTAAGATGCAACCCTTAGGCATTCCTATCACCAGAAAATCAGGCTAGTCAGGATTTGCTTTTCAACAGAACTTGGAACCTTTCACTCTTAGCTATTTAAATTTGTCAAATGTGTTGTTCAGCCTCTCATCTATCCATTTAAATTAGCACAAGTTATCATAAATACAGGCCTCTATGTCCAGGTGCCCTTATTCTCCCCTATGTTTAACCCCATTACCTAATAGGCTCTTTATTATATATTTCATGCCTGAGACTTCTAATTCGTTGACATTTCTCTCTTCACCAACTATTATTCATACTCTCTTTATGCTGCTTATTAATATTAAAAGGGGCATCTTGAACTATTTGTTTCATATTTCTGATGGATTTCCTACTCTTTCCCTTGGTCTCTGTCCTCATTAGAACACCTTCCTATGGCAGAATGAGTGATTCAGTGTGACGTGAGTTCGGAGGAAGACTCTTGTGGGCTGCGCTCCCTTACAGAGAGGGGTGCCTGTACAAAGAGGCCACTCTCTGTTTTGCTCTCAAACATAGGCGCTGTCCCCATCCTTTCTATAGGAATGACTATAGTTTTGATCACTAGATTAAATTCATTACATAGAGTACAGAAGATACTAGACGTCCCTTTGGTAAATATTAAATTTCATTCTCTGTGCAGTTGTTAGACAAAACAAAACTATTATCTTGTATTCTTTGATTGGCTTCTGTTTTTTTTTTTTTTTTTTTTCCTAATCAGTTTCCAAGATCAGGAGGGAGAAAACAGAGTGTAATTTACTGATTCCCTAATAGCCTCTAACTGGCCATTCACCAAAATCTTCTCTCATAATAAATTTTGTGATGGAAGCTCTTCATCCTAATCTTCATGAATGTCATCATCTCAGGGTCTTGCCTAGAGCTTAATAATACTGATACATCCAGCCATATACTTTCTTACTCCTTATTGACATGTTCTATCCACAGTCCAAATTTAATGACACATTTAGTCACAAAAAAACTAGAAACAATAGAATGTGAAGGAATTTTCCCAAAGGCACACACACATAGTATCATGGAATAAAACAAAAACAACTGAACAACCTGTACATTCTGTCCACAGTTATAAAAGTTTACCTTCTCAGAGCAAAGGAACTATATTAGTAACCATACTTTGCTGTTTTATAGTATGTGAGTTTTATAAATAAATTATTACAGGGCCACCAATTGAGATGTGTTATCTAAGCCAAGGGAAATATTTCCCTACTGCAGCTAGAACAAAACAGCATAAATAACACGAACAGTGCAGACCTGGTCCCTAAACCCACAAAATATTTATATAGACACAACCATAGATAAAACTCTCTTCATCTTAAAATGTTTCCATAGGCTTACTTTTCCTTTTCCCCTCCTGAGAACCTCTGCTTATTTGTAACTATTTCTGGGCCACAGCAGCACTTCAATAGTGTTTTGGCAACAGCCTCTGTTGTGGTCAGCAACTCCTTCTGCAGCTGGGATCTCTTAAAAGAAGTGAGTAGCACTTGCCCTATAGTGCTCCAGGAACAAAACAAGCAAAAGTTCCATGGCAATCAGTCAAAGAGCTTCCCTGCCATCTCTTCTCCCCCCTCACTTCCTTCACGTGATCAGGAATGTCAAAGCTAATGCTGCACAGACAGCAGGCCTGTCACTCAACAGATGAGCTCAGACACAAATACCATCCTAACCAACAGGCCCTGGAACACAGCACAGGAAACTTCACTAAAATGATTGTGGGATTAAAACTGGGGGACTAAATTTCAAGGGCCTTTGACAGATTTAGACCATATCCCTTGCAGTAGAGACAAGCCTTGGGTGGCTATGTATGTGTATGGGTGTTTGGTGCAGAGTGGTGCAGCTATAGAATTTGCCTTAAAACAGCAAACCATGGATTGCATAAACATAAACATCTAATTGTGTCCTAACTATAGTTAATAAGACAAATCAAAACCAAAAAAACCAAAAAAACCTAAATATACAACTTTTCCTCACTAAGCAGTAGTTCAGATAAAAATCCCAGTAGCAATGAGACTTACGAGGTAAAAGTCTCAACTAGCATCTTAAAATGTGGAAGTGATGCCTGGTTAATCCAACTTGAATAAAGTAACTAAAAGATATCAACTTAAATTTCCGGAAAAGTCTGTGAATATTTACAATGATATGATTGCGAAAATGTAGACCACTGACTAAAACTCAACCTAATACCAAATAATGTTGTCATCTGTAATAACTTTGAAATAACAAAATGACCGAGAAATTTCATTGAGTCACTATAACTTTAAATCAATATCAAGATAGAATCATAGAGATGAAAAAGCCTGTGAGAAGTAGCTTTTGGGGTCCTATGGATGGCTCTCCTCGAAATTTGAAAAAAGAGGTTATGAGCTTTTAGTTTCTTTAAAAATTTTAATTTTTAGTAATGATATTTTTTTGTTATCCCAAAAAACTTTCTCTCAGTATGGACTTCTTATTGCAAACATCTGTCTTCACTTTGAGGAACTGGTGACATTACCACTGCTAATTTAGTCCAATGGGGTCAAACACTTCCACTTTTGACGAGCAAGTTTTCAAAATCCATATTAGGCAAAAGGTCATATCTTCCAAGAAAAACATGCTGTTAGCTTTGACAAAGGGCTATTTGTGAGTCCACCTCCTGTTTGAATTGCCCCATAGCAAGACAGATGCTGGAATAGGAAGTTGAGAATCATTCTAATCCAGATCTACTTTTGGTCACTTCCTCTTATGTGCTTCTAACACAGCTGCATAATATGTAACAAAAAGAGGAAACGGGGACACCCGGACTGAATATTATTATTGTCTTGAGCGAAAACTTTTAGAAAACCCTTTCAGGGACCCATGACATCACTAAAGATGTGTCATCATCTTTACAGAACTTTGCTCCAACTGCAGGATTTATGCAGCTTCTTAATGTAGACAATTAATGCTGAAATACAGTGAGCATGCAAGTTAAGTTCCTTAACTGAGGAAAAAGGCAACAGTCAGGCAAAGTCCTTCCGGGGATTAAAATGCTGTTATTAATCAATTTTCCTTTAGTTGAGTAACTAAATAATGGCAAGACATGGGTAGATTTAACTCAGAGAATGAGACTCTGGATGACTGAATCTCAGGGATTTGGCATTTTATCCCAATACTATAAGACTTCGAGCAATTTTCCTAAATTTATTTCATTCCTCAGAATATTAGTATCCTAATGTAAAAAATAGGAGGTGGGGAGTTGAATTTGATTATGCTTATTATTTCTAGACATCTGTCTGATGACCCATGGACACATAAAATTAATGCATTTAAATATAACTTACTATATCTATGAATGTCGAACTGTTTCTCCAGTCATCCTTCAGTTTGAACAAACTTAAATTTCCTGGTTCTCAACTTCTGACCTGAAAATGGAGGCACACATGGTGACCTCTCATCCAATCCACAGAAGCATTTGTATTTAATAGTCCCACAACTAATTATGCACTTTTACAGTATGATGGGATAGGTAGGACAGCCAACTGCTTGGTTTCCGGTTTACTTATGGCAGTCTGGGGTTATTCAGGTTTTCTTAGCCTAATTATTTAAAAAATATTTCCTGATGCTTTGAATATATCCAACTTGGATGATAAATTATATCATAGTAGTATCAATTTTAAATTTTTCTTGGAGATCATTAGAAATTATGAACATGTCTATTTTTGCTAAATTCATTGGCTATAGAGAAGAGTGTGAGTTTAGAGTTGGTCTAGAAAACTTTTCCTTCTTTTCGGTGTTCTCAAAACATGTATATTTTATTATTCTTAAGCTTTTAGCATAATTCAAAGATTTACAAGGTTTTTTTCAAAATAATTTTCAGGTGTTATTTACTTTAAGTTTAGAAATCCCAGTGGGATTCTCTCTTCTTTCAACAAATATTATTCGTATTGCATTCCCCCAATGAAAGCTTCCTTGCTTAGGGAATTCAGAAAAACACATACATCATTTTACCATCTGCAGAGTTGATGGCATTTAATTAGGAAAGCCAGAAGTACCAGAACATTTTCAAAGCAGCACCTCAGGTAAGAGACCCCCTCCCCACCTCTGCTGTGACTAATGGTTCTGCAACTCATTTTCTGCTCATTGTATCATAGAATTTCCCCTAGAGAATATAGAATTCAAGTCGGATGAACAGATGCTCACAAATTAAGGTACACTATACACCTACAGTAATCAGGAAGGGGTAGGGAGAGACAGGATAAAGGAAGAAACAAGAAATTTTGAGACTACTAATTTCTTGTCACTCTTATTCCTTATCTCTGCTTATCTCCATGAGCCTCTCCCCTCCCTCTACCATCATTGCTGCTGATGCTACTTTGTGTTTCCTACAGCCTCTCACTCGCTATAGACAGTTCTGCTTTCTGGCAGATTGTCACAATTGAGTTATGTTTTCAGAGGACAAAAGTTAGTTTTTTTCTCTCTCTACAATCTTACTCTCAATTGTTTGAGAATAGAGCTTGTGAACACAAAAGTTTGCTTTTTAAGGCTGTGGTTCAGCAAGGGAGAAATCGGCTTTCTCCTGGTCAGAAGCGTTTCTGTACCAATGCTGGTCCCGTTCCGTGTCCAAGGATGTTTCCTCTCCTCATCACAGGCTTCCACCCAGACTTGCTAGACGCTGATGGCTGGTCCATCCTCATCCAAATTCTTGACTCTAATCAAAAGGTACCCCCTCTACTCTGCATCCTGCCAAGCACCTAATTTCCCCCTTGGAAATGGGAAATAAAGCTATTCATGTTAATTAGGACATACATTAATATATTCCTATGTTAATTTATACTAATAAAAAGCTTCCTATGATAGGAGTTAGTCCTTCTTAAATGAAAAATATTTTCGCGATCTCCAGGAGCACTGCCCTTCCTTTGTCTGTATATTCGAAGAGGTATTAGTAGCTCATGAAAAAAACCTACAGCTCACCAATAAATACTTTAATGAATGTTTTTTAGCATATTTTATTTCCTTCCCCAACTGAATTTCAAAATATATATTGAATTTTATAAAGCAATAATGATATGTAAAGTTTATGGTGGGAGCTTATAGAGAAATTAAAAAATCCAAATGCTTGCCTGTTCTCCATCATTTCTCATGTAGCATTATTTTATTCATTAAACATGCTTTAAAAGGCCCCAGATTTATTTTTTTCTCCTCCGGTCACAGCAGCTCAGCATTCATCTCAAGAGAGCCATTCCTCACACTCCTTATCTGTTTTTGAGAACCTCCATAGTAGATTTATCCGTGTGACCACATACAGTAAGGTCATTCAAACTCATCTTGTCAAACATGTCCATAATCTGAGATGTCACATAACAAAACTGTCCCTCGTGCATTCTTAGCAATGCCACACAAGAGAGGATTTTAAAATGCAATATGCTATATCATATTCTCAAAATGAGTGTTTTTTTCAACAATATTTCCAGCATTCAAAAATTGTGGAACATAAAAATAAAATGAAGAAGAAAAGAGTGGCTCACCTTACTTATTCTATCTCAAAATGGAAAATTCACAGAGAAGGAAAGAAAATATTTTCTACCCTTTCTGGGGGTGTGGGCAGGAGACTGTGAGACATCATGAAAGCCACATTTCCTCTAGCATCCAGAAACATCTTTATTTACCATTGCAGTGTTGCCAAGGCAACACCAGCTACTTATGACATCACGTTGAGATGACCCTCACAGGCAAGATAGCACTGTTGTTTAAATGTTACACTGTTCTGTGCCTGTCTCTGTCTTTTTTATTCCCTAAGGGAAAGACTAGTAGCCAAAGACTGTAGTAAAAGGTGGGAACTAGATTGTAACCCATATTCAGCCCTATTGGGGTCATTCCTATTTTATTTTTGGACACTAATGATGAACCAATTGTGCTTTTAGGTTACCTGTTGCAGTATGCATACATCTATGCCCTAACTTTATCACTTGTCATCTCATTTTCAAAAATCTCAAAAGGAAATTGATCTTGTTATTAGTGGAAGAAAAAAGGAAACAGCCCAAACCTTTTTTTTTGGCTTACCCCAGGTCTTTACAGCACACCCTTGTATACAGTCACATTAATATGACTTGTTTCTTTACATTTTTATTTTGTTTTGACTCCCTGTGACACAGAAACTCAAATATAATAAAACATCACTTTCCTTATATATAACTGTTTACTACCAGCTTTCATAAAATGCACATTTTTTTAAAAGATTTATTTATTTATGCATACAAGCTGGGGTACAGGCCAGAGGCGGTGGGCATTGAACTCACGTCGCTGCTGACCAGGGAGACCCCATAAAATGCACCTTAAAAAACCTCTTGCCTATCCTGAAAATGTAGGAAAGACAACTTGGTTTCCAGTAAGAAATGCACAGATGTAAAAATGTCCAATAGTGTGTGCATGGGGATGAGAAACAGAGGAGAGGAAATGCAGAGTTCTGCAAAGGGAAGAATCTAGAGCTGCATGCTTTCTTCACACTGTCTTTAACATTTTAAGATTGTTTTGAAATTTCTGGCATATTTTTGAGAAGCAAAATGCATATGTCCATAGCTGGTTATATGAAGAAAAATTAATTTTTGTACTAGAGAGAATTATAGCTATCAGGCTTGCAAAGTAGCAGGCTGCTGAGTGATTGCAGTGGACTCTAGGGGAGCATGTACACATGGGAACCTTGCGTGGTGGTAGGAGGATTCTGCAGAACTCTGCTTCACACAAAGCCTCAGCACAAGTCCAGGGGAGAGGACTGCAAAAAAATGAAGTAGGATGGTTTATAAATTGACAGGAAGCTTTGGGAGGGAAACAAAGTTGCCATTACATGTATTTAAAAGAGAAAGTAGGGGCCTCCCTGGTGACATAGGGTTAAGTCTCAGCACTATCACTCTATCACTGCTGCTGCCTGAGTTAGATCCCTGTCCAGGGAACTAACCCACATATGGTAACCTACTTAGGGTGCAGCAGACCTCTGCTGTTTCGACTGCTGCTCCCCTTAGCAGTGTACTTAAGTAAATCCCCACACTGTCGCTGGTGAATCCTCTCACCCACTGCATCCCAGTTCTTCTATAAATAAATAAATAAATAAATCTAAAAAAAAGAGGAAAAGTATTATTTTTATGGGGCACACTGCATTTTAGCAAAGAATCAGGAAAGATAACTAAAAAATTTACAGTGATGATGTGGCAATTTATCATCCATGGTAGCATCTGACTATATGTTTACTTGAATTGCAAAAGGTTCTGGATGTGGAGCTTCTTTCTGTTCTGTAAATCCTTTAAGAGGGTGACTCTTCACAAATTGTGTGTCCAGCACTCTTCACTGGGTACCTCCTTGCAAGCCTGAACAGATCAGAAATACCTATGGCCCTCCCGCTGTCCGTATACCTCACACCATTGTCAAATCCACACATCATGCCTTTTTGGATAGCCTCCCTGTTTCCAATCTTTACTGCGTCTCTTTCCTCATTTACTCTCTAAGGTCTCAATTCTATGTAATGTAACTCTCAGTTTTGCAAGGTGATAGGAAAAGCAGCATAAGCAGGGAAAGCAGCCCATCAATGGAGTAGCTGTAATCATCTTTACTATTAAATTCACAAAGTAGCTCACTACCAAACTAGCTCAAATCACTAAATCCTTGCATGGAACAGAGAGCATTCAAGTCCTCAGGAAATTTACAGGAGAACTCCACTTGGAAATCACTGACTTCAGGCAAAACTATGAACCATAGCTCCCTTCTCCTCTGAAGTAAGGCTTGTCTAGTTCACCACATATGGGTAAATTGTGATTACCTGTAACTCATTATTTTGTTTAATATACATATTACAAGTTTTTAAGACACAACACATCTCTCTTAAATGGAAAATGATCATGGATTAATTCTTGCAATTTCAAGTCCATGTATTTTGAAATAGAAGAGTTAAGTAACTAAATGACCAAAAAAGGAAGTTATGATTTTGAAAGAGATAAAATAAGCTATTATTTTTTTAAAAGATTTATTTATTTATGCATACAAGCTGGGGTCAGGCATGGGGTGGTGAGAGGGCTCACCAGAGACAGAGTGGGGAGCAGAACAGGCAGAGCGATGGAAATACACTGCTGAGGGGAGCAGCGGGTGAGGCAGGAGAGGTCTGCCACGCCATGTGGGAATCTCCCCTGCCCGGCATCGAGCTCGCATCGCCGCTCAGTGCTTAACCGCTGTGCCACCAGGGAGGACCACTAGTTGATATTTTTAAGAGAAAAGTTAAAAATTGTATTTTTAATTTGTAATTATATTCTTAGCTTACACCGCACTTGCCTATCGATTCTGATTTTCATGTAAGCAATTATTAAATTTAGTGACTTCAATTTTGCTCTAAACAATTGAAATTTAAAATCCAAATGCAAGACTTTGCATTTTTCCTATAAATTTGCATTTTATGGAAATGGTACTGTAGCTCATGTTATCCTAATGTTGCAAATGCTGAGAATTTTTTCTTCTGTTCACCTAGCAACTCTCAGATTTTATTCCTTCTCTGAAAGTAGGAAGACTAATTCATGTTTAAGAATAATAAGTACAATGGAGAAAGCTTGTTAAGCCCCTGGATGAGTAGAAAAAGATCGACTGATGAAGGATTATAAGGGTCTACTCTGTACCTCCAAGGGTTCCCCTGAATACATTTTTTTATATAATGTACAAGGATTTCATTTATTACCTATATTCAATAATTATTTTCACTTTATCCCACTTGATTTACTTCTGTTTCTCTATTTCTGTATGTATACATACCTTTTCTTTGAACTACTTGACAATAAGTTGAGGGTTTATCATCCTAAAACAATGACAACTACACTACCCTTGCACAATTATAACAATCAGGGAATTTAACATTGATACTTGAATGTTCATATATTCTCCCAATTTCATATGTTGAAGTATTAACAACAATGTGGGATTAGAGCCTTTTAAGAGGCACCATAAATAGATTTTCCTTCCTCCTTTTCTTCTTTTCTCCCTTCCTCACTCCTCCCTCTCGCCTCTGTTTTCCTCTCTCTTCCTCAATTGTACTTTGCAGTATCTCTAAGTCTGGACATAATCACTGCGAGAAATAGGAGGAACTTGGGCTTAATGTTAAAAGCTTCTTGGGCCCAAGTTTTCCAACATTCAATGTAACCTTTACAACAACTTTGCACTTGTTTGAGGAAATTACACCACATACTTTAAGAAATTATACCAGATACTTTAACTTGTTTTAAGATCCTTAAATAAAAGATTCATAGACTAGAGAAACAAAGTATTTAGAGATTCATAAACTAATGCAAAATATTATTTTCTAATTCAAATCCCCAATTACAGATCTAACTAAGAGGGTCATTTATTGTCCTTTTTTTAATGCAAAAGTAGATCCTGACTTACTGACTTACTGAGTGTGAATTTAAAATATATATAGCGGGTACAAACGTAGGACTCACACACAAGTCAGCCTCATCGGTACAAATTTAGTGCTTACCACACTAAATTTTCTAAATCTGGTATACTTGTCAGGAATATTCCAAAAGGTTCTTCTAGATTGATTTGTCTGCCTTATTCTCAGCTTTATGTTTTTTATTGAGTCATAGATACACAGAATGCTAGTCTTATGAATACTTCAAAATTATGTAGTTCTACTTCTCATTATATGCTCATTTCTTAAGGAACTATTCATTAAAATTTTTAAAAGACAGGGATTATTTAGAATCTTATAACACTTTGAATCAATTCCTTTCATAGTTCTTTATAAGTCAACTTCTCTGAAAAGCCAGGTGTTAATTTTGAGATGAATACTTTTTCAAAACTGAAATATATAAGTATTCCAAATGGATAACTTATGTGGAGTTCAGTGGAGGTATAAAGACAGGAGCCATCATGTTATAAATAGAATTTCATAATATCAGACTAGGAATCAAAAGTGTATTTTTAGCTGGCATTTATTAAAGACTTACTGCTAGCAACTGGTCAGAGTACTTTTTTGCATTTAGTTCTCAGAGCAATATAATACAATTAGCTAAATATTTGTATTATTATTATTATTTACAAATGAAGAAACTGAGAGCAACAAGAGATTAGATAATGTGTCCCAAGTTTAATAGCTAGTAAATATCAAAGTGAAATTTGAATACAAGAAGTCTGAATCCATTGTCTCGCCTTTAATCATTATATTGCTCCTATTTATGTGACACAATCTTACCAAAAAAAAAAAAAAAAACCTTATGGTTTAGCTGAATGGGTAAAAGTAAGACACACATACAAAAACTGAAAATTAGTAACGTACTAACATACACTTTTATTGACTCTGAGGCAAAGGAGTTTAGAAAGTGTGTGAACTTCTTAGGCAGCAGGACATAGCAGTAATCAACTGTTTCATTATGATTAAATTACACACCCAAAGAAATTAGCAGATTCCATAGATATACAATTTATAGCCATAGATAAGCTTAGTCACAGGTATTATCAAGCTCATAATGGCCAATCATTTAGGTATTGTGTACACCTTGCCCTACTGCCTAGCACTTTTGTAAAATTTCACTGTCATTTAAGTCTTTTGTAATCACCCTTCATCAAATAGCAGAAAAGAGCGCTATTTAAAATGTTCATTTCATTAACCCCTTGTCTTCTAAATAGACAATTAATGTCTATGTTCACTGCATTATACATAATAAGAACTTAGGAACTTTGTGGGAATTTCACTTAACTCAATAGCAATTATTGAGAACAAAATTCAGAGTGTTACTTAGCCCTGTGAGAATGTCTTTGCCTCAAGATTTTGCCAGTTCTATGAAAAATTATGCAAATTACTTTTCCCTCTTAAATGCTAAGCAGAGTTCTCTAAATTCCTGAAGAAGTACTTCTATTTTTTGTATGCAAGGATAACCCAACTATTTTTTAGCACCCTACTATTAAATCTTGCTTTTCCTGACAGTGCTCAAAGTTTGCATGGTGAGAAGATGGTCTCTAGAACTCTTTTTCCAATTCAAACCATCATTTGAATGAAGTAGTCTACAGGAGTAATGAATGTTTGTCCCGAGGTCAATATATTCAACCTAGCCCAAATCTATCCAATCACCTATTTTTACATGACCCATGAGTTAAGAATAGTTTTTTTCTTTTATCCAAATGCTTGGCAAAATCAAGAGAATTAAATTTTCATTACAGAGAGTATCTCCTGCAAATGCTGATCCTTTACATAAGAAAAGTTTTCCAACCTCTGCTCTATATACTTGAAAAAAGGATCAGCCATAACATTTTGGAATATTAAATATTTTAATTTTTTTCTTCTGTCCTTGAATATCATAGCCCTATCTGACATAGTCTATCAAAGAAAGAGGACAATCTTTATCAATGATCTATAAAATAAAACAGCACTGAAGCAAACCAATAAGTCATCATGAAAAAATTTCAAATCTGATAACAAATTCTCAAGAGGGTCAAATCAGAGTTATCATTTAGCTGCTTCTTAATGACTTCCATTCTTTCTTTAAAAGAGCTCTTTCCTAAATGTTTTCATATGGAAAATGCTAGCATTCTACATAAAGGCTGTCCATTTTCTGCAGAACAAGGTGAAGGAAGGAATTATGGTCTAAGGGTAGAATCCTCGAACTTAACAAAAACAAGAAGATTATTTTACAAGTGTAAAATATTGAAAACTTAACTATATAAGTTGTCATCATTCCCACAACTTAAGTTGACAGATTAGGCATATTTATTACTGATTTGAAATGCAGAAATTAAGCTAAGTTAATTGCATAGTAGCAGCAGCAGCAGTAGTAGTGGTAGTAACAGTAGTAGTAAAATGTTGGACTTAGAGTCAAAATCTCTACCCTTTTTCACATCACACTCAACTTTGCAAGCAACAGTGTCCCTTATGTAGAAATGAAAATGAAAACACTTGACCAAGCTAACCTCACTGGTAATTTGTAAGATCCAAAGAGATACATATGAACATGCCCTAAAGCTCCATGAAACATGTTTTAAGAAGAAAAGAGGGGGGAAAGTCAAGTGATTTGTTTAGAGCAAGTAACTCTTGAATAACTGGTGGCATTCCCCTGCTTCCAGTTCTGAGATCATGCCATTAGCAATGGCTATTGGAGGTAAAAATGAAAGCCATTTGCATTGCTATGGCCACACCTTTGGCCATCAAATGCTTTAAGCTTACAATGAAATTTACACCAAAAGGGACCTGTGATCCACAAATGCATTGCTCTAATCTACTTACTGTAGCAAGTACAGAAACAAAAGATTTATACCCACTATAACAGATGCAAGGTTTTGCTTTTTAGCATACTTTCTTAATAGCAGCACCACAGCTTTCCAGAAGTCATTCCCTCTGTGTATTTTTTATAAATTGCAAATTTACTCTACTGAATATAATTGATAAAATCACTGTATCTATGGACTTCAATGAATTGTTTGTATGATTCTGTTGTTCTTCATTACATGCCTGAATGCACTCATTAAGTTCAGAATGAACAGTAAGCCTTAAAAAAGAACAAAGACAATGCATGTGAACCAGCAGGAAGCCCACATTTCAACCTTCAGGATCTGAGAGGTCTGTTCTTTAAGAAGAGAATGTTCTAAGCATTGCAACATTTCATATTCTAGAGATTATTTATTTTATATTTTTCAGTGAGGAATCAGAGCTGACTATATTTAATTATAAACATAAACCTGAGATGGGTAGATTCTGAAGGTAAGAATTTGCCTATTTTTGAAATTATTTGCCTGCATTATTTAAAGACTAAGCTCATGTTTAGACTCATTTTCCCTCAGACTGTGTATAACCTTGCCTTAAAATAACCACAATCCAAGAATGTCTGAGGCTTTTTATTGTCTCCTTGCTATCTGATAACAAAGAAGGCACCCAGTCACTTTGACAAAGACTCTGTACAATGTTTATCCCACTTGATTCCTGTTGGAAAGATAATGTCTGAACCTAATTTTACTGAACCAATTTTCCTAGGTTCCCAAGTTTTAAACAAAAATAATTAATTCACCAAATAGGTATAGAGAATTGGAAAGCCCAGGGCTTGGGATAAAAAGTGAACAGAACAGACACGGTCCATGTTTCCATGAAGCTTATACTGGTGGAGGTAGAAGGAGAGAGAAAAACAAAAACAGAGCATCTATCACAGTAGACTTTATGTTTGGTATAATATAATATGATGAAATGCTAAAAAATGATGTGATAGGAGAGCAGAATTGAATGGTAGATGAAATTGGAAATACTACCTTATTTCTCTATGTCTTATTTCATCATTAATAATACTTCCCAATATTTCTCATTTTCCTTTCTTTCAGGAACACTAGAGAGTAAAATTTTAAAAATTAAGCATGATCACATGACTTACTTTCGTTAATAGAATATAAACAGAAATGACATGGTACCATCAGGCTAAAGAATTTAGGACGAAATTCTCTAAGGTAGTTCCCCCTGCTGTAGCAAAATTTTAAGTCTCCAAGTTGAGATAGTTTCTGGTTTCTAGTCTAGTGTATAAGAATCCTAGAAATTATCACTTTTGTCCATACCACAAGAGTTGAACAAAATGAAAATTGACAACTCTTCTAATATCCAACAATGAGTTGACATTACAGGGTAAACAATAGTCCCCAAAATTAGAGAACACAGCAGCAGATAAAGAGGATTTTAACTTAATGGATTAGAAATTTCTATGGGAACCAGTAATGTGGTATGAAAACCCAAATTGTAATTGATGAAAATGCTAGAGGCTCAAAATAGACAAATTTGAGAATTCAAAACTCCAGGGGGCTCATTTTTAAGGAAACACCTACACTTTAGAAACCCTATTAAGTTCCCACAGTGAAGAATAGAGAAATATTCTCTGGTGTCTCAGGTAGAAGGCAGGAAAATGAAACATTTTGAAATATGCCCAGAGCAGTCTGTTTTTATTAACAAGCATGCTCATAAGAGAAATAATCTCACCAGAACCTTAGCATTTATAATTTTATCAGAACATAGTGATCTGGACAAAGGGAAATATTCAATACTCTCTTACTCTTGTCTTCCTGTCTCACCTAAAGGAGAGGGGGCTTAAGAATTGAGAAGAAATTATGATGGTCAGAAACGAGGGGCACAGGAACAAGCTCACTAAAAATATTAAATCAAAGCATGGAACTATGGAATCCCCACATATTATCAAAATATTAATTGGACTAGTGAATAATACAAGTTGGTATAATGAAAGAACTACAAGTCTCAGAACTTATTAAGAAGAAGTCTCTAGGGAAACCCAAATAAAAAAGGTGAGAAAAAAACAAGGACTCCAGATGATATATTACATTCTGATGCCTACTGCTACAGCAAGCAATAAACAAAGCTTAACTCATAACCAGGTAAGCATAAAACCTCACATGAAAAGTGTCGTAAAGACATAAGAGAGCAGAGAGGTTTAACTAGGAGACTAGAATTTAAAGTGATTATGGTTATTACACTGACTAAAATGGAAAAAAGTGTACAACATGACAAATGGTAATGTAACCAGAGAGATAGAAACTCTGAGAAAGCAGCATGAGGAAATTCTAGATGTTAAAAACACTAACAGAAATTTAAGAAATCCCTTTGGCAAGCTCAATCTGAGAACTGTATATATATATATATATATATATATATATATATATATATATATATATATATATATGTGTGTGTGTGTGTGTGTGTGTGTGTGTGTGTGTGTGTGTATGTGTATACATGTATATGTATATATTATGTGTATATATACACACATATATATACACATGCATACATACACACACACACACACATACATATATACACAAAGAACCAGAAATCATGGTGGAATGGTAATAAAAACTCCTAAAACAGCATACAAGAAAAAAAAAGTTGAACATAATATCCAAAAATGGAGGAACAATTATAAAAACTATGCATAACGCGAGTGCATCAAAAAGAGAAGAATAGGGCCTCCCTGGTGGTGCAACAGGTTAAATCTCAGCACTACGAAGCTAGCCACAAGCTAGCCACAGCCACAGCAGAACAAGATTGACCCCTGGCCAGGGAGCTTCCTACATGGTGCAACAGACCTCTCCTGACTTGCCCCCTCCCCTCAGCAGTGTATTTCATTCAACTCCCAACTCTGTTCTGCTCCCAACTCTGTCTCTGGTGAAACCTCTCCAACACCTCTGGCCTATACCCCAGCTCTTGTATGTATAAATAATGTGTGTGTGTGTGTGTGTGTGTGTGTGTGTGTAAGGAGAGAGAGAGAGAGAAAGAGAGAGAAAGAGAGAGAAATAAAATAGATTGTCTCAAACAATAATGTCAAGACTTTTCCAAAGTCAATGATAGACAATATACCAAAGACTAAGGAAACAGAGAGAATACCAAGCAGGACAAATACATAGTTGTAAAAAATTACCTAGACATATCATATTCAAACCGCAGAAAATCAAAAACAAAATCTTGAAAGAAGTCAGATTGAAAAATACGTTACCTATTTACATAAACAAGGATAAGAATTACACTGAAACTCTTCAGAAACCACATGAACTTCTTCAGAAATTATGCAAGCAAGAAAAGAGTAAAATATTTAAAAATGCTTTTCAAATTCAACATTATAGAATTATGTATCCACAAAATTATCCCTCAAAAATTAAGAAGAAACCATTCTTAGACAAACAAAAATTGAGGAAATGGTCACCGATAAACCTGCTTTCTAAGAAATGGAAAAACAAAAAAAGTCAGAAGGAAAATGTGTCAAAAACTCGTATCTACACAGAGAAAGGAAGAGCATAGAAAAGAAATAAATGAAGGTAAAATAAAATCTTTTATTTTTCTTATTCTAGTTGATCTAACAGATAACAGCTCTTCAAAATAATAATAACATTGATGTATTTGGTGATGTAGCTTATGGACAAATGAAATGAATGAGAAATATAAGATATGACAGAAACAAATTTAGAACACACTATTATAAAGTACGTGTACTACTCACAAAGTGATATACTGTTATTTAAAAGCAGACTTGCATTCATTATAAGTATATATTGAAAACTCAGAAGAAATCAGTAAAAAAGTTAAAAAATAATATAACTAATATGATGAGATGATAGTATATTAAAAGTAGAGAAGGCAGAAAGAGATGGAAGACCACAGAAAGAAAGAATAAGAAAAATGAACAAAAAAAATGGTAATAAATATGGCAGATCGTGACCCAACTATGCTAATAACCATTTCAAATATCAATGACCTAAATATACCAATTAAATGACAAAGACTAACAGAGCAGATGAAAAAAGACCCAACTATTTGTTATCTTCAAGAATCCTAATGAAAATACACAATACAAATACAAGTAAAGGGGAGGGAGTGAAAGGATGGAGAAATACATATCACATTAATACTAATGAAAGGAAAGCTGAAGTAATGGCATTACCAGATGATGGTGCCTCCATCAGCCCAGGGTTCTTATGCCTATAATGAGCAGAGTCCTCTTGCTGATTCATACAGGGATATACAGGGAAAATAAAGAGAAAATTTAAAATTTACATGATTGAAATTTGGGGGTGGATTGTTGGCATAGCTTGTCCTAACTAGCTAATCAGGGAGCTCTTTGATAGGTACCCGAATGACCTGTAATAGGAGGTACTGTGGGATAAGAAGCTCTTAAAAGGGTGAACAAAGAGAACAGAGACCCTGAAGCATGATGGAGTGTTCTGGCAACAGTGAAGAGAACAACATAACTACACATGAGTGAAGAAGGGACAGAATAGAAGATGATAATGCAAAGAACCATAACTAGATACTGGAATAAAATCCAAAATTCCTACTAAAATCATTTTATATTTTCTCCAGTAATAGATGGGGAGTATTAGTTTTCTACATAAAAAATTACCAAAGACTAAACACCTTAAAATAACACACATATATTATCTTACAGTTTCTGTGGTTCAGTAATCTGGACGTGGGATAGCTATGTCTCTGCTCAGAGTCTTAATAGACTAGACTTAAGATGTTCATAGCGGGGCCTCCTTGGTGGCGCAGCAGTTAGGTGCTGCACTGTGTAGCTGTCAGCAGTGGCAACGCGAGCTTGATGCCCAGCCTGGGAGATTCCCAAGTGGCGCAGCAGACCTCTCCTGCCTTGCGTGCTGCTCCCCTCAGCAGTGTATTTCCGTTGATCTGCCTGTTCTGCCCCACTCTGTCTCTGGTGAACCCTCTCGCCGCCCCACATCTCTGGTCTGTACGCCAGCTTGTATGCATAAATAAAGATTTTTTTTTTTTTAAAAAGATGTTCATATGGGATGATGTCACATGAGACTTAGGGTTTTCTTGTCAGTTCATTCAGATTGATGGCAGAATTCATTTCTATGTGGCTGTAGGACTATGATTCCTATTTTCTTGCTGATAGCACAGCTCCTAGAAGCTACATACAGATCTTTGTCAAATGCCCCTCACTGCACACAATATAGTTGCTTTCTTCCAGTACAGCATCAAATCTCTCTGACATCTGGGAAGACCTTCCAAATGGATCACCCATTTGGGTCAGGCCCATCAGGATAATCTCCCTTTTGATTAAATTAAGTCAACTGACTTATGACCTTAATTATATCTGTAAAACTTATTTTGTCATTTAACAGCAATCCTGAGAGCTCTGTTTACATTTATTTATTAGCTCTGTTCATATTTAAGGGATTATTCTCCCAAATAGTCGCACAGAGTATGTATATGAGGTAGTAGGAATCTTAAGGACTTTAGGGAATTTTCCCCATCACAGAGAGTCATTTGATGATTTGGGACAGCAGAGGAACACAATCTGGTTTATGTTTATGTCACTGGCTGGTGGATAAGGAATAGTCTGTAGCATCCCATGGGTGGAAGCTGTATCTCAGCAGGAGATGATTATAATGGCTCAGGAAAAATAAAAATGACAATAGTTTGAGCTAGGAGTTAACAAGAGAGATGTTAATTTGAGTTAAAGCCAAAATTCTATGGATTATAATTTTCACTATATATGATCAGATAGTTCAGTAATATATGTTCTTAACACAGTGTCAAATATTTTTATGTATAATTTTTTTTTAATGTCAAATTTCTACCAAAGCTCTTAGCCCATAGGCTATGTCTATCTCTAGATAAAAGATAAAGGCTGAGGGGTCAAAACTTAGAGAATGTGCATCCCCATGTAATCAATTCATTTTAACAAGAAACCAAGGTCCAACATATGCTGGGAATCCGACAAAATCAGATCTTTCTCCTTTATAGTGGGAACCACAGAGACATTTTAAACTTAACAGGAGACAGAGAAGGAGGATATTTTCATGTTGGTTTCAAAGAAAACAAAATAAAAGTGTAATATTACTAGTACCCCAAATGAATAAAACTCTCTCCCTTGGCACCCTGTTCCAAGAAAATACCGAGGTAGAAGTATCTGGAAATCTGATGCAAATGGTTTTATGCCTATCAGTAGTGCAAACAATATTTCTTAAAGAAGTCTGTTCATTTTGCTGAGAATTAACAAATATTTGACTATTGCATTCTTTACTTTACATCTCTTAAAGTACCACATACTGTGAGAAACTGTCCCAAATTATTTGATTTTATTATGCTTTTGCTGAGCATTATTGTTATATGTACCATGTTTTTTTGGTACTTACTTGGGTAATGAAGACAGTTTGGCTAGACCTAAAAACAGTTGGAAAGGTTTCTGGAATTAAGGAATTCATTAATTCTGAACAGTTACAAGAGAAAATGAATGCTGAATAGTATTTCTCCAAGGTGAAAATGAAGTCCAACAAAGCTAGAAAGGGGCACAAATATGTCTACTCAGAATGAAAGGAAGATTTCCATTGGGAAAATTCTCTGATAACTAGAAAAATAACCTCCTCTCTTTGATAGCTAACAACTATAATTTAAAACATTTTCTTTAAAATGACTGGACAATTATGGCTACTGCATCCGGAGTAGTGCTTCCTTCTGATAGAGATACAGTTGATGGAGAGTAAGTGGGTTTAATCGGTCATAATCATGTCACAATGAAATACATTCCCAGCAATAGGAGGGTCTTAAACTAGTTTTCAGAAAAGGAAATGAAGCTCCAAAGCATGAGTCACACAAGCAAATGTTCTTGCTAGCATCACCAAACCTCCTCTACTCAGTCACAAATTTTCTCTTTATGGAAGCAAAGACCCCAAATTTCTATACGCAAATGAATACAGAATACTTTCCTCACATAAAGGATGTCTCCTTTTTCCTGTTAAATATATTGGTGATTTTTAAGAAGAAAAGCAAATGGCCAACAGGTACATGAAAAAATGTACAACATCACTTATAATCAGGGAAATGCAAATCAAAGCCAAAATGAGATACCACCTCACACATGTGAGGATGGCACACATTAAAAATACAAGCAACAACAAAGGCCGGAAAGGATGTGGAGAAAAAGGAACCCTTTTAAACTGCTGGTGGGAATGCGAACTTGTCCAACCATTATGGAAAGCTGTATGGCGGTTCCTCAAATTGCTAAAATTGGAGCTTCCATACAACCCAGCAATATCACTTTTGGGAATCTACCCAAAGGACACAAACACACTAATCCAAATGGATATATGCACCCGTATGTTCACTGCAGCACTGTTTACAATAGCAAAGGTATGGAAACAACCCAGCTGTCCAAAAATAGATGATTGGATCAAGAAGATGTGGTACATATACACAATAGAATACTATTCAGCATTCAAAGAAGATAAATACATGCAATTTGCAGCAACATATATGGAACTAAAAGGGATCATGCTCAGCGAAATAAGTCATAAAGAAAGAGAAAAATATCAAATGGTTTCACTTATAACAGGATTATAGGATAACCAAATAAGAGAGAGACACTCAGCGATGGAGGGGGTGGATTAGGGCACAAAATGGAGTAGAAAAGGACACAAGGAACCACGGAGATGGGTCAAGGGTGAATTGGTGGTGGATTACCCAAGGGGAATACAAAATGTAAAAGATATAAATAATAAAAAAAATATATTGGTGATTTTTATAATATGTCAACATTGAATTATAAAGCTAGACATTAGTTATCCACTTTCCCACGCTTTCTCCTTTTTTGCAATTACAGGAATGAATATGTCTATTTCCCCACCCAAAGACAATATAATGCAGCTTGAACTTTTAAACTTCCAGATTTCAAATTAACTGTGCTTTTTAGCTGGTCCTATGGCAACAGTCAAATCAAGTTAGATTTGACTAAATAGATGTACACATAAGTAAGTGCCTTTGACATCAAGAAATCATTTGGCTATTAAGTATTTGTAGCACTCTGCTTTTATAAGCATTGCCTATTTATCTACATACAAGTTAAACAAGACTCAAGCTGCTGAAAACAAACATTTTGAAATACTTTTCTGCCACTAACTTCATTTTCCATTATAAACTTTACTTCCCCCAAAGTTAGTACGGGTTGGTCCCAAGCATAGGATCAACTCTTATACCTCCTGTCTTTCTGTAGAACCATCCTGTCAAATTCCTTGATTACACGGTGTTCTAGGTACAGTTTACTTTGTCTAAAAGCTTGCTAAATGTTTGCTGCAAGTGGCATTATCTACAAAGATCTACCAAGAGTATAAAGGGGAACAAAAACTAAATCTGTTTCTCAAGGTAATTATTCTTTTTTTGTGACTAAAACAGAGTCCACAAAGTTAATTCTATGGAGTTTTCCACTTGAGAAAATAAAACTGACCCTTTAACTTTCACTTTCCTGAGGGTCCAGCTTTGCAACCAACCTACTCCCATTGTGTTTCACTGCCTGGAGATGAACAGGTCATATATGTATATGTGTATCAGAGGAAGCAGAACCCAGTAGTGTGGAATACTATCACCCCTGACTTTCTGGGAAAACAACTCTGTTCTCTAGTTCCATCATAATCACACACATGTAAAATTCTGAAATGTCTCCATTTGTCAGTGAAAGTTTATAATGCCCTTGTCAATTTTTCTCTTCTCTGGCAAATAGAAAATGTCAGAAAGCATTTTGGTTACATCAAAATTCCAATTTGCCTCATTTATTTTTATTGATGATTTAAAATCTCCCTCAATGAGAGTTGGTGAAATTGAACTCTAGTAGTATATTGCATAAGCTCACATCTTAATCTGTCTCTGTGCTGCTTTTTACTTACTTTTTTATCCTACAAGTTAACATGCTTCCTCTTAGAAAAACCAAGCAAAACTTAGCATAACACCTTTTTTTTAAGTTTTTTTTTAAGATTTATTTATTTATGCCTACAAGTTGGGGTACAGGCCAGAGGCGTGGGGCGGCGAGAGGGTTCACCAGAGACAGAGTGGGGACCAGAACAGGCAGATCAGAAATACACTGCTGAGGGGAGCAGCAGGCGAGGCAGGAGAGGTCTGCCGCACCATGTGGGAATCTCCCCAGCCTGGCGTTGAACTTGCGTCGTGGCCGCTGCCGACAGCTCCACAGTGCAGCGCTTAACCGCTGCGCCACCAAGGAGGCCCTAGCATAACACCTTTAATGAAAGATAAACCTATCCACACAGGGTGATTCTACACAGATTTTTCTAGATAAACAAAAATACACATCTGACTAATCCAGAGTTTACTTCAGATCCTTTATCTATTATTTGACTATGTAGGCAATGACTCTTACTAACATTTCTACAATTTATCTGCTTTTATAGATAAGAATATTAATCAAATGATATATCCTGTAAAATAAGGATAAAGCAGGACTGAAAAACAACTGCCCCGATTTCCCTTATTACATTTTATGTAATAAATGTATTGCTGATCAATCTTTCTCACAGCAGTTAATGAAATACCTACCTTGAGAGAAAGTAAGGAATTCATTTAGAAAATGAACATAATAACTTAGAAAAACGGTCACAGAAATTTTGCTATTATTTTGCCAGTGTCTACAACACATATATGTAAAAGCATTTATTGCTTATGCCATTTTCTAATTTCCTGACTCTTTAGGACTCAAGTTCCCTCAGACAAGGGAACTTATCTTGGTCTTGTTAGAAGTCAAGAAACTTAGCACAAACTTTCTTTCATGCTCTCGATGATTCTCTGGCAATACTAAATAGAACTACAAAGACAGTGCATGAGTTGCTCTGCAACAGTTCACTTAGCAGTACCACAGGTAATAAAGACAGAATTGTGGCCAAATCATAAGTGGATCTTTCAAAGTAAATTCGTGGTATTTTAAAACATTTTTCAAGTCACAGTGCTGGTTTAATTTCCTGCATTCAAACACATTATGTTGACAATTCCATAAACCTTGCTCAACTCATAGATAATCTTATTGAACAACAAATATTTTGTTTTCTGCATTTGATGTTCTAGTTTAATGAAGTGTGACATATTATCTGGGCGATGTCAAATCTGTGAAATACAAAGTGATATTTTTCTATTTAATGGTAAATGAAGTGTCATTAGTGTGATTATTTATTTACAACAACATTACTAGCTTGATAGTACACTCCATGTGTGGGCTTCTACCATGTAACATACTTTGGCCAATGTATATCAAATATGCATTTTATATAAAAACAGGTTTAAAATGAACTTACATGTTTGAACTTGTCCTCGAGTTCTCTGATATTTTCATAAGAAAGCTTGTGTTGACTAGACTGATGGTCCTAAAAGGAGCATATAAATCCTGTGGAACAGAACAGAGTCACAGATGCATGAATCAACTGCTGAACTACAGACAATTAAGTGGGCACAACCCCCAAATATGTGAACAAGTCTAGGTAAGATCAGCAAAGATACCGAGCCATTCCTGCTAGTTTCAGAAACATAAATAATAAGTACTAATTATATGTCACTCAAGTTTAATGGTAATTCATTACACAGCATAATTGTGACAATAGCAGAATGATACACAAGGATCTCTTTGTTTCCCCTTGACAATGCATCTCCTGGACCACACTTTCAGAGACTTTGCAATCAAACAAGAAGGAAGAGTATTATTTGACAGCAGTAATGTTTTCAGTACTAGAAGTCTACATAATCTTGCTGAGACAGAAATTCACATACTCACGAGAGATTATTTTTGTCACTGTAGCTTGACTAGGAGTTTATATCAGTTTTGCTAAAGAGCTTAAGCAAAATTTGCACGTTTTGGTGCATATTGATGAAAAGTCTTTTTAACTCTTCTGTCATCTATGTTACTAATTATCTACATTAAATATCCTTTGTTTGAAATATTTAGGGTGGCTTCTGTTTTCCTGACTATACTCTCATTGTTACAAACAATAAGCAAGCTGTTCCCAGAAAGGATATGAGGCAGGTTAAAATAAAAGCACAGAACTATCAAACCAAAAAAAAAAAAAGAAATCTAAGTCAAGAGGTACATATGGTGATTGAAGAATGGAGAGATAGAAGGTTTGTAATTTGTAAATTAAATGATTTTTGATTTACAATGGGAATTTTTCTCTTATTTTTTCCTTTGGAGTCTCAATAGTAAATATTTTATGAAAACTAAATGTACAGTTTTCAGAACAATATGCAATGAGAGTGTGTTGGTGGAGGTGGGGGTGTCAAATGTCAGGAAGCAGATCTAATACTGGTATTCTAGTCCCACTGAGGCCAAAGTCTATCACATGCTTCCACCATACAGACAGGACAAGTGTGAGTCTTGCATTGGACCCCCTCCTATAGGTGCAACCAGATTTATAAGCAATTCCAATTCTTTCTTTTGTCTCAAGAAAGTATATAATAATGTTTGATAGAAAATAACTAATGGAACTATCATAAGGAAACCTTGAGTGCTTTCCAATTTTATCTTAAAAAATAAATCAGTCAATATATTTTATATTTTCTTTTAGTAAAATAGTCACAGCAGAACTAATCAAAGATTCACTATTATCCTACACTGTTGGTGGGAATGCAAACTGGTCCAACCTCTATGGAAAGCTGTATGGCGGTTTCTCAAACAACTAAAAATGGAGCTTCCGTATGACCCAGCAATTACACTCCTAGGAATATACCCAAAGGACACAAAAACATTAATCCAAAAGGACACATGCACACCTCTGTTTACTACAACACTATTTACAATAGCTAAAACATGCAAACAACCCAAATACCCAAAAATTGATGACTGGATCAAGACGATGTGGTACATGTATACAATGGAGTACTATTCAGCGATCTAAAATGATAAACTAATACAATTCTCAGCAAAATGCACTGAGCTAGAAGGGATCATGCTCAGTGAAATAAGCCAGAGGGACAAAGAAAAATATCGAATGGTATCACTTATAGGAGGAATATAAGAGAACCAAACGAGAAACCAGAAGGAGAAAATAGCACACAAAACAAACAAATGCAAAAACTAGCAGGCAACCACAAATAAGAGACATTCTACAGGGGAGGGGGGGGAAGAAAGACCAAAATAGGGGAGAGAAAAATTCCCATTGTAAATCAAGGGGAGCACAAGGAACTATGGTAATTGTTCACGGGTGAATTGGTGGTGGGAAATCGACGGGGGGATATACGATAATGTAAAGGATATAAATTAGATTAAAAAATTTTTTTAAAAGATCCACTATTATAACATTTGGAGAATCTCTGGCTTTTGCCAATTTAAAGAACTATATAATTGTTAGAGCTGTTAAGCTCACTTTGTAAAGAAAGGCATAATTTATATGTGTTCTAATATTACCCTAAAAATAAACTGGAATGAATAATGTATACCAATGATCATGGTCATATATACAACAGTAATAACAACTGGAAGTGGAAAGAGCAAAAAAGACTGTCACGCCCTGCAAAGCTCTCAAAACATTTTCATTTCATACCTAAAATAAATTAATTATATCAACAATATGACTAATAATTTCAGACTTATAAGTAAAAATATCTACTTGGATATTATTAAAAATATCCAATACTTATGAATACAAAATAACTGAAGAAAGGGATTAGATAAATTTTAAAGAGCCGATTGATAGACCTTTGAATAGTCATGAGTATTTAGTAAATTCTAACTTCTATATGACCAGTAAAAAAAATCAATTAATACTGCAATTGATTGATTTAATTATAAGAACAAATAAAGTCAGTACCACAAGTTTAAATCTGTCTAAAAATGCTTAGTTTTATCACAAGCCAGAAACATAGAATGTGCATGGATCAATGTGAGCACATATCTCACTCATTTGTCTCACAAATACCGTCTACCTGACCTTTACAAGATGCTCCATGAGTATTTGTCAAAGGTATAAAGTAGTACAACCTGTATTCTACTTTGTATATGTAGAATACATGTTTAATGACTGTGATAAAATTGTTGATCTATTAAGAATATAATTTAAATTAGAATATATGAAATCAAGTGTAGTCTAGACTCATTAAACATCAATAAGAAGGCTGAACTCACAAAACCTCTCTCACTTCTGGAATGATTTTCATGATACTCAGTATATATAGATGGAGAGAGTTAGACTTTCCAATTGTGGAAGATGTTTTCCACTTGCTGGATCTCAGCATTCAAAGTTTTTTGACCTCCTTAAGATTTTATTCCATGTACCATGAAGAATTTACAGATGCCAATATTATATTTTTAAAAAGTGCAACTATTTCCAAGGTTGGGACATCCCTTTTGATAATTTATAATAGAGACCAAGAATCCCTGTGGTTTGGCTAAGCAAACTTTCCTGGAAATTGTCTTCAGATACAATAGAAAACTGACCTTGTTCCTGCCAGATGCATTCCTTTCCAAGAATAAACTAAAGAGTAGCCCTTATGACATCCCTAATAACTAATCTCATTCTCTTCAAACAAATGAATAGAGAAATATTGGCACCGTAACCTTTAAGAGACCAAACACATGAGAATCATGAAAACCTAACAATTTTGAAACAAGGCCAAAGCTTCAAGTTTTACACTTCTATTCAAACATTGGGTAACAAGGACCTCCCTGATGGTGCAACGGGTTAAGTCTCAACACTATCAAGCTATCCAGAGCCACTGCAGCACAAGCTGGGTCCTGGTCAGGGAGCTTCCCACATGGCACAGCAGACCTCTCCTATCTCGCCAACTGCACCCCTCAGCAGAGTATTTCTAGCAATCTGCCTGTTCTGCTCCCCACTCTGTTTCTGGTGAATCCTCTCACTTCCCACACCTCTGGCCTATACCCCAGCTCTTGTATGCATAAATAAATAAATAAATCTTTAAAAAACACAAATATTTGGTAATGAAATATGTTTAAACATATCACTTCAGTTTTTCTTACTAAAAACTAAGTGAAGCACCAATGTAACAGCAACAAAATACGTCTACAAACAAGGCTGTTACAGACAAATGCACAGGGTTTCAAAGCATTAGAATCTGTTTAATCCAAATGTTTGTATGCTGTCCATCTTCCATTACTGCTAAAATGAACCCTCTGGTTGGAAGTGCGTACAACAGAATATTTGAGGCACTGCAGTGCAACAAACAGTTACCAATTTTATAATGTGCTCTTATTCCTCCTTTCTCTCCTATCATGGAAGAAACTAAAGCAGCAAACAGGATACATCCAGCTGGGCACCCAGTAAGGAAAACTCACTTTCTATAATCAAACTCAAAACAAACAGGCTTCTGCTTCTGGGACATCAAACATAAAGTGACTGCTGTTCTGCAGACAGTAAATAAGCAGACATTAAAGGATTAAAAAAAAATGTATTAAGAAACTTTCTTAGTCTCTCCACATAGCAGACACAGCACTGCAGTTGTGCTGTTGCTAGAATTTAGCATATGGGCTTTTACTTTTTCCCTTTGCATCCTATGTTACATTGATAAACCCCCATCAATTTGGACATTATAATGAAAAATTAACAACATACTGAACCTAGTCTTCGAATCAGAAACCACAGTCATCAAAGTGTGCCAAAACTACTTTTATCATTCACCACTTATTTTAAGAGTTAGGTTTAAATTCCTTATAGATATTGAGAAATAAGTAATGTCTAATCAAAAATCACTTTGGTCTTGTGAAATATCCAGGAAAATTGATCCTTTGCCCAAGGACATCATACTACAAATTACCACAATAAAGGGTGTCACAGAGAGGGGTGGGGGAGCAGAAACAACTTTGTTTCATTCTTTTAAGCATTAATTTAATGGTGAAAATTAAATCACTAAGTAAGCAAACTTCAGAACTGTACAAGATTGTATTAAAAAATGTTAAACCTATATAGGTAAATGTCCAACTAAAGCTGCTCAGATAAAAATAGATTAAAAAGCTAAAACTGAAATCACTCCATGGAAAAAAATAACCTATCCAGAAAATGAAGAACCTCAGCAATTTATATTATTTGGCCAAACATGACATTATTGCTCCAGTTTCCACATTGATTTGTGTGTATTTATTTTGCCTGCCAGATTCCCTTGTCTCTCTCCATGTGTGTCATCTTAACTCTCAAGATTCCTGACCTCATCTAACATAGCTTGGCAATTTTCAGGAATAAATTATAGTCTGTTTCTGGAAGTTACAAGAGCTTGAGCAATAGCACAGTACAGGGCAGAGACTGTTGAAAAAATAAAATCTCGTCCTAAAAACTCTAACCTTGATTACCTAATTGTTCCTAACATGCATTCTCATGAGTTTCTCCCTCCCCCAATTCACCTGTTATGAGTCACCACCTACCAGGCCTACAGATCTAATATTAAATAGACAATAGAGGTAAATAAGGTAAGAAATCATAACTTCCAGTAATAGTTAGCCTACCAATGTTACATGAAAGTCCAGACATTACCTCCAAAATTCTCAACATCCCCCAACTGCCAGAGGAACACCACTTACAATGTTACTTCAGGTGAACTGGCGGTATGTAACAATGTCTGCGTAATTTCAAAACAATCAGTTGATAGACAATTCATAAAGAATAGCAGAAATCACTTGAAAAGCAAACTATCTATTTGAGGTTGCACAAAGACAAAATGTTTGAATTAACTGGTTTTCAATCACCTGTATTGCTCTGTATACAGCAGTATAGTTTGTGATTAAGAGCTAGGCTCTGAAGTCAGAATGCCTTAATCCAAATTCTGTTTTTAACACTCATTGCTTTTCCTCTCTAAGAAGCAGTTTTTTTTATCTGTAACGGGAATCACAGCAAGTACCTACATAGAGAGTTAATAAAAATGAGCGGCTCAGTGTAAACAGTTTAGCTACCACAAGATCATAGCAATTCCTCAATGTTGTGAGATATTATTTTTGTTTTATTATTATCATTCAATAATATATTGAGATTACATATTATAGTAAATATTGAGAATGATATATCTAGAATATGGGATAAATTATTGAAAGCGGAAGTCACTCTGGCACAGTTTACATATACTTTATGTCCAGATATTTTATGTTCTCTATAATAAATTCTTTGATGAGTTCAATATTATTTCATCAGATTTTATTTTTGTTTCTTTAACTGTGTCTTATTCTGAAATCTTGTGAGCTGTTATTGTGGATACCTCATGGAATTTATAGATTGTTTGAATTGTTCAAAAACCAGTTCTAGAACCTCACAATAACTAAGATAAATAAATCTTCAAATTTTCTTTCCCATTTAACCTTATTTATCAATATTATTGAAGATTTAAAAAACAATGACCAGTTTGCTTCATTCATGTACTATCTTTTGTAAGGCAGTATTTTTGTAGTCAAACACATTATTCTTTCCAAAATTAAAATCAATACTTGGAGTGAAGATAAAACTCTTCACTAACAATATGCTCAATTCTCAGTTGTAATGTGATAATTTGACATTTATTATATAATTTGGAGATCTCATTTGTAGGTTTTATAAGAGAACCCAGCTATTGCTGTATGCTCATAGCATCTTGAGGTCTATCCCAGGTATTAAGCAAAACACAATCTTGAACTTCTTACTTCAAGTGATGCTATGAAAACTACTCAACACTATGAAAACTCACCCAAAAAAGTTTTCTTAATCATGTGTTAGGTGACACTTGTTGATTACATAGCCCTCGATAAGGTCTATGTCAAATGCCACTGTATAACATTACATTTCTGAATTAATCTGAACAGAATCAACACTAGAGATTCAATAACATGCCTCACAGACATAGAATATTCAATTCAGCTCTTTGTAGACATGGATATCCCTAAGATTGAAGGCATGATGACATTTCCCAGGCACTGAATTAGACATTGTCAAATAAAGCAGCCTGATTCAGCTGAATCCATGAGGTCTGTGTACAGACTTCCTATATTGCATGTGAATACTGATTTCTCCTTGGAAAACTCCTTAGAAATTTCAAAAGATTCAGTGACTCGAGTGCACCCTCTAGCCAATGCCTGGTTTTATCTGGTCAGTCAACCTTCACTGACATAAGAGTGGCCACCAATAAATCTCAGATAGTAATTATTTATCATCAATAAGCAGGTCATGCTTACTCCTTTCAGGTCATTGGATTCTTTGAAGTTTTGTGGATGTCCATATTTAATTTAGATGAAAAATTTCACTCTGAAGGGTTCTGAAGTACACTCAAGAGAAAGATAGGTTCATTTGATCCTAGTCATTCCTCACTCACTTTTTGGCTTTGCAGGTGGCATTTAAACCATAGCATTTTGAATGAACTCTAAAGTCAAGGGTAGAAAAATAATCCCACTTTCCTCCCTGCTTATAATTCAGAATCTGACTCACTTGAGTGCCTACAGACACAGAGCAGTTGGCCGTGGTGTCAATCTGAGTCAACAACAGCAATAACAGAATCATTCAATTAAACTAAAAGGATCAAAAATATGAACCCAAATAAATCATCAAGAGTGTGGGCAAAGAGAACTTCCCATAAAGTAGAAAAGCGCCCTCCATCTGATATCAATAGCATATCAAAAAATAAAGTTAGTGCAAAGGGATGTTTATAAGATTGGTTAGTACTAGGGTAGAATCTTTCATATTAATATGTGCAGTTTTCTAATCTAAGAGACTTTTTAGGATCCCAACCTTGAATTTGGAGCAGTTTTTTAGTAACTAATTCAGGTTTTGTGTCTCAGCTTAATTATCACTTCCTAACTAAATATTTTCTTCTTCTTATAAACTAGATTAGATCCTATGTTATATGTTACCTTAATATTCTTCACTTCTTCATAATATTCATTATAATTATGAAAATTAAGCAGACTGATTCAGCTGAAAAAATTATTTTTTATACAATCATCTGCTTAATT
Source organism: Scalopus aquaticus (assembly GCA_004024925.1). Lineage (NCBI taxonomy): Eukaryota > Metazoa > Chordata > Mammalia > Eulipotyphla > Talpidae > Scalopus > Scalopus aquaticus. Next base: position 7,596 of record PVIJ01005763.1, on the reverse strand, counting down.
TTTAGCCTTTTTGATGTATTTAACATTCCAGAAGGCAAAACAGTGTCTATTTTGTTCCCTGATATACAGTAGATGACCAGTGTTTATTTATTCACTATTCATTATTTTGAGACTGAACACTGAGATTGACAGATCTAAGTATCTATAATATTAGGCCTAGATCAGATTTTAAATAGCAAGAGGCCCAAAGTCTATTCCAATGTGGGAATCCTCTCTCAAAGTGCTTAATTGTTGATGATCTGGTTGTCCTTTAAACAATGTCAATGAAGGATCAATAAGTAATTTATGAGACAACGTATTCTACCACTCACTACTTATTAGAAATTACTACAGTTATTCCTAGTAATAGTATATCACTCCTATAATTTCCATGCTTGAGTCAGTTCAAATACAACAGTATTTGAAATATGGTGAAGTAGCCATACTGTGCTTCTCTGTGTCTCCTTCCTTATGCCTTAAAATTTTGGTCCTTTAAATGTTCATCATATACTCTGGTTTTGATTCTTCTTACAATTGTTCTTTTATTCAATGTGCCATTCAATTTAACCAGACCCCACAGCACTCCAAATGTGGTATGATGTAAGCAAGGTAAAATGATACCATTGTTTTCCTTAATTTAGACGCCATAATTTTATTAATGTAGCTTAACTTTGCTTTGCTTAACTTTAGTGCCCTAGTAACCATATTTAAAAAATGAATTGCATTGTCTCAGCATTTGCTTAGCAGAAGATATGATTATCTCCTGAAAATCTGAACTACTTTTCTTTGCCAAATGTGTGTCAGTATTATATTTAGTTCCCCCTGTCTTTAGGGAAATTATAGAATATAGTATATGTGGAAAAGTATTAAAAGGCACACAAATTATACAGTTTTATCTTCCTCTTCCTTTCCTTTCCTTCCTCTACCAAAGAAAACCAGTTTTTGGGGTGATGTTTAATGATCACTTGAAATGGCTGAGTCCTAAATAATTGCTTTGGTCTGCAAAGGGAAGCAATGAAGTTCTCACTTCAGTGGTAATAACTTTTCTAGGCTTTTATTTGTTTGTTTGCTGTTTTTGGTTTTTTTAAAGATTTATTTATTTATGCATACAAGAATTATGGTGTAGGCCAGAGGTGGGTGGTGAGAGGATTCACCAGAGACAGAGTGGGGAGCAGAACAGGCAGATCTACTGAATTACACTGCTGAGGGGAGCAGCGGGTGAGGGAGGAGAGGTCTGCTGTACCACGTGGGAAGCTTTCTGGCCTGGATCAAACTAGTGCTGCAGTGGCAGCTGATAGCCTGATAGTACTGAGACTTAACTCATTACGTCACCAGGGAGGCCCAACTTTTCTAGGCTTTTAAAAACAAATTCAAGAAGGATAAAACTCATCAAGTCTCTAAGTCATTGGTTTTCAGGACACCTACAGTCTCTTAGTCTGTCAGAGTCTCTGCCATTATTCTCCCAATAAGGACCTATCACACAATCCAACTATTGCTCCCACAAGGCCTTAAGATCATGAGCACAAGGAACACAAAGAGACCCTGCCACATTCATGGTTCACTGTTTCTGACACTTTTGGATTATGATATTATGAATTGCTTGAAAAATATATCACCTATTTTTTTAACTATTAATGTTCATGCTCCCACACTTGACTATGCTAATACTTTATTTTACTAGATTCATATGCTCAATTTTTTATTTTTTTCTTCCTTTGTATAAGGAAATGATCATTTAACACTTATCTGTTTGTTCATTCTCATTATATTGCTATGTCTGTGTTCGTTTATTTATAGCAAGCAATTTTTTTTGTTGTTATTTTTATTTGTGTATTTTCCTTATGGGGAATATACAGTCACCACAGTCAACTATGCTCCCCTCTCCCCCGTTCTGAGCCCCAGTCCTCCCCACTCTCTCGCTGGTTGATGCTCTTGTATTTGGTTCCCCTATATTCCTGTTATAAGTGAGACCATTCGATATTTTTCTTTTTCCTTTTGGATTATTTTGCTGAGCATGATCCCTTCTAGTTCTATCCATGTTGCTGCAAATTGCATATGTTTATCTTTTTTGAATGCTGAATAGTATTCCATTGTGTATATGTACCACATCTTCTTGATCTAGTCATCTATTTTTGGGCATCGGGGTTGTTTCCATATCTTTGCTATGTAAATAGTGCTGTAATAAACATACGGGTGCATGCATCCTTTTGGATTAGTGTTTTTTTGTCCTTTGGGTAGATTCCCAGAAGTGGTATTGCTGGGTCGTATGGTAGCTCCACATTTATTAATTTGAGGAAACGCTATATGGCTTTCCACAGTGGTTGGACCAGTTTGCATTCCCACCAGCAGTGTAGGAGAGTTCCTTTTTCTCCACAGCCTTGTCAGCATTTGTTGGTGCCTGTTTTTTAATGTGCGCCATTCTCACTGGAGTGAGGTGGTATCTCATTGTGGTTTTGATTTGCATTTCCCTGATTATAAGTGATGTTGAACATTTTTTCATATGGCTGTTGGCCATTTGATTTTCCTCCTTGGAGAAGTGTCTTTTTAGCTCTTCTGCCCATTTTTTGACTGGATTGTTGGCTTTGTTTCTTTTGAGTTGTGTGAGCTCCCTGTAGATTTTAGTTATCAGTCCTTTATCAGTTGTGTTGTGTGCAAAGAGCTTCTCCCAGTTAGTAGGGTATCTGTTTTGATTATTGTGTCTTTTGCTGTACAGAAGCTTTTTAGTTTGATGTAGTCCCATCTGTTTATCTTTTCCTTGACTTCCTTCGCTTTTGGGGATGTGTCTTTAAAGATTTTGCTGAGATGTTTGTCATGTAGAGTTTTGCCTCTATTTTATTCTATAAAGTTTATGGTTTCAGGTCTTACGTTCATGTCTTTTATCCATTTTGAGTTGGTTTTTGTGCATGGTGTGTGGTAGTAGTCTAGCTTCATTTTTTTTGCATGTAGCAGTCCAGTTTTCCCAGCACCATTTATTGAACAAGCTAACCTTGTTCCATTGCATATTTTTCGCTCCTTTGTCAAAGATTAGTTGTCCATAGGTATGTGGATTTATTTCTGGGTTTTCTATTCGATTCCATTGGTCTGTGCTTCTGTTTTGGTTCCAGTACCATGCTGTTTTAATTATTATGGCTTTGTAGTATAGTTTGAAATCTGGGACTATAATCCCTCCATTTTCTTTCTTTTTAGTCAGGAGAGCTTTGGCTATTTGAGGTTTTTTTTGTGGTTCCATATGAATTTCATCAATATTTGTTCTATTTCTTTGAAGAATGTCATTGAGATTTTTATCAGAATAGCATTGAATCTGTAAATTGCTTTTGGTAGTATGGCCATTTTGATAATGTTAATTCTTCCAATCCAAGAACATGAGATGTCTTTCCATTTTTTTGTGTTCTCCTCTATTTCTCTTAAAGGGCTTATAGTTTTCTTTGTATAAGTCATTTTCCTCTTTTGTTAGGCTTATTCCCAGGCATTTTATTTTATTTTTTGTTTCAATTTTGAAGGGGGTAATTTTCTTGATTTCTTCTTCTGACTGAGTGTTTGTATATAGGAAGGCTACTGATTTTTGTGCGTTGATTTTGTATCCTGCTACTTTACCGAACTGGTCTATAATTTTGAGTAGTTTTTCTATGGAGTTTTTCTGATTCTCTATGTATATTATCACATCGTCTGCAAAAAGTGATAATTTAATTTCTTTTTTCCCATTTGGATTCCTTGTATGTCTTTCTCTTGTCTTATTGCTCTGGCTAGCAATTTTTATACATAATTTAAAGATTCATATAACTGTTTAGCTACCAGAAGAAAAAAAAAAGTCTTGTACTCCATTTATTTCTACTACCAAGCCCTGATCAGCACAAGTAATAACTTTCACTCTTTTAATTGTTCCTTCTGATCCTCACTGCTTACTTAAAAAAAAAAAATAGTGCATGCATGTACTTTGAATTTTTAGTTTTTTTTTAAATATTTTCGAATGCCTCCTAATTACACAAGAGGAAATCTTGACTGTTATTCAAATGACTTCTCTCTCTTACCTTCTCACTATCCTCTGAAACTAATTATTATCATACTTATCAAATTAATATTTAATATGTCTATAAATGTTTGCTAGTGCTCAGACAGTATACTATAATTATGGGCCCTTCATTGTAAATATTTTGTTTTTCTTGGAGTTAGCAATTTCATCTTTTCCCCTCCATTTGCACCACTTTATAAATAATACTAGTTATTCTTAAATTTAAACAGATTTTTAAAAGTATACTTAAGTATGGTCAAACACATTAGGTGATCTTTCAATATTTACTAGAATAATTTCTCTTCTCCAATTTGAACATTCTGAGAAACAATTTTCCTGAGACTTTCCTTTACCATTATGCTGAAATTCTCATTTCCCTTCTCTTTGTCCCCTTTGACTCAAATCTTATATTGTACTCTTCCTCACCTCTTTGATATCAGCATATTTTTTAGTGCTCTCCTGAGAAAGGTAGCTTGGGAAATAAATTTTTTAAACATTGTATGTCTGAAAACATTTTTATTTCTGCCTTCACATTTGATTAATAGTTTAGCTGAGTTTAACTGAGTATAATAGTCTAGGTTGGACATTATTTTCCCTCAGGATTTTTACATATTAATTTACTGTTTTCTACGTTTCAATGTTTATGTTGAAAAGCTGAAAAGATGCTGATACTTGAATTATATGGTGTGGATTTGTTGCTCTCCTCTCCTGTTCCTACTCCTCTGCCTCTCTTTCTCTCCCCGCTTCCCCTCTCTCTCACTTTCTCAGGTCATTAAAAATGGACTTTTTTTTTTTTTTTGGCTCCTCATGAACTCTTTCAATTTGAAAACATATATCCATAAGTTTTAGGAAATATAGTATTACTTTCATTTGCAATTTTTTCCACTTTTTTATGTTCTCTTTCTTTTGGAACTCGTATTATTCAGTTGCTATGTCTTTTGGAAAATAATTTCCCTAATTTCCCTCCAAATTTTCATCTTTTTGTCTTTAGAGGTTACTTCTGGGAACATGCATCAAATATATATTCTAAACATATTGCTGATTTTAATTTTTTCAAGTATTTGTAGTTTGCAAGACTTATTTCTTATTCAGTGTGAAAGAACCCTGCTCATGATTCAAATGTAGTGCTTTATCTCACTGAGAACTTTATTTGTAGCTTAGGTGCTTTATGAGTTATCTTATCTTTCCTTTATCATCTGTTTCCTTTGAATCTCCTTTGTATTTAAAAAAAATCTATTTTTTTCTAGACAAAATTTTATATTTAAGAGTAAATTCTTTAAAAAATGCTGGGCAAAAAGGGAAAATATAAAACCATGGACTGATGGCTCATACCATAAGTGAAGTAGAGACCATGCTTTTTACTTAAGTCCTAATGACAACTTTTTAAACCTTTTGCTTAAAGCTAATTTTTTGAGCTTAAGATAGGAACTATTTAGGCTACTTCTAAATTGTGCTGATATCAGCATTGTGCATGCCAAAAAAGAAAAGGCAGCTGAGGACTCCCAGTATAAAACATAAACTTTCACTAAGTCCTCTGACTTCCAATAGTGTCACACCATATGGTTGGTTTTGTTTGCTCCCCCTGAGTAAAAAGTCTCACTAGAGTAACCTTGCCAGAAATGGAAACTCCATTTCCTCTGCTGAGAAAGGACTTTGAATTTCATCTGGGTATGAGGCTTGGGGAGGTGATCTGTGAGTCTAGCTGCTCCTTAGATAGAATGTTTTGCATATCTTAATTCCAGTTTCAATTCCTAAAACCAATTTAAATTTATCTGGTTAATTAAATTCCTAAGACTCTGGAGGATATGCAGGTCAATTTATCCTCTTATTTTGTATTCCCCCCATAAATTCAAATATATATGTTATTGTAATATATATTGTATCTATATGCAATACATTATATATTATAAAATACTGTATGTTTATATATTACATATGTTGTATGTGTGTAAAACACATATATTATATTGGATTTATATTTATATTAGATAGACCATATATCTTAGACATACTTTGTATGTATAAAATGTTATATATTACACATTATATATGTATGTATCAAATATGTTCATATGTCTAAAATACATATATATATAAAATATATAATTTTGAATTTTTTAGGGGATACAAAAATTTATGTTAATATAAATATACTGTAAATGATATATAAGTATACATAGTAGAATATGTAATAAGTATATAAGTACATATAAACTATACTATAACAAATAGTTATGATAACAAATAGGTTGTTATTAATAAAAATTCAGATTTAACTGGGTATCTTGTAGTTTATCTGGCAGTCCAGAAATGGCGGAAAGCGGAGTAAGAAAATGTTAGGAATGCTGAAATTCTAGCTGACAATATGGAGACCTAAGATGGTATATGAATCTGAAAGAAAAAGACATTTATATTTTCAATATAATATTTGGAGTTTCAAAAGTAGCTCAAAAAGTTATTAATTCACAAGTTTTTTAGATGGAGAGGGATTAGTATTTAGGAAGTAGTCTGAATAAAATCTTCACCTAATATAACAGAAAATCACTACCTTTCAGCTGTTGTCTAAAACTGAGGAACAAGAATGTTATGACATTAAGGCAACCACCTGAAGACTTAAAAGCAGGAATACTGAATATGGTTATTGCTGGGTGCCAAGAATTGGGCTGCAATGGCTTGTGGAGGAGGAGATTATAAATTTGTACTTTAGCTTTTTTTTGTATTTTTTTCCTTTGAGGTAAGATTAGTGTCAACACTATGTATGATTTAAAGGTATAGGATCACATCTCTTCAGATATGTTCCTACACCACACCCATCTTGTTTCTCTTTGTATTGTATAAATCTTTTACCTTAGTTTTAAAATACATTTCATTTTATTTATTTTTCTAAAGATTTATTTTTATTTATTTATGCATACAAGACCTGGGGTGTAAGCCAGAGGTTCAGGGCGGGGGCTGGGGGTGGTGAGAGGATTCACCAAAGACAGAGTGGGGAGCAGAACAGACAATCTACTGAAATACACTGCTGAGGGAAGTAGCAGGAGAGACAGGGAATTCTGCTGTACCATAGCTTTCATTTAATTTTTTTTTTAAGATTTTATTTTATTTATACATACAGCTGGGGTACAGGCCAGAGGCGTGGGGCGGCGAGAGGGTTCACCAGAGACAGAGTGGGGAGCAGAACAGGCAGATCAGAAGTACACTGCTGAGGGGAGCAGCGGGTGAGGCAGGAGAGGTCTGCCGCACCATGTGGGATTCTCCCCGGCTGGGCGTCGAACTCGCGTCGCTGCTGCCGACAGCTCCACAGTGCAGCGCTCAACCGCTGCGCCACTGGGGAGGCCAGATATTTCATTTTATTTTATTTTTTATTTATTTATTTTTTTTTTTAAAGTTGGTAGAATTTTTTTTTTTGTTTGTTTGTTTGTTTATTTATACATACAAGCTGGGGTACAAGCCAGAGCTGTGGGGCGGCGAGAGGGTTCACCAGAGACAGAGCGGGTAGCAGAACAGGCAGATCAGAAATACACTGCTGAGGGGAGCAGCGGGCAAGGCAGGAGAGGTCTGCCGCACCATGTGGGATTCTCCCCGGCCGGGCATCGAACTCGCGTCGC